>LUCM01001236.1:0-13335 GCA_008360955.1 Fasciolopsis buskii
AACATCCGCAGCGATACTTGTACAACTCTCGAATTGACGTGATATTTTCTCACCACACTCGAATCTGTAGCAACAGGAGTGTGCCACGAGCTCTTCGTCGAAGAGTCCACAGAAGAATCACACGACTGTGATTCGTTGATAATTCTTTGTCAGTTGGGCTTGAGCCCCAACCTTGGAATCGAGGGCGGAATGCCCCAGAATATACGTATGTATATATAGAACCAGGAAGTTAGTATCTGGACGTGAACAAAATTTGCCCGGGAGCAGCACGACCGTTTTCGCGGTTATTGGTCGCTCGTCCAGTGATTGCGTACCCGATGCCTCTCTTGTTCCAAACATCCACTACTTGTCACACCTCCGAAATTGATTGATATTTTCTCACCACAATCGAATCTGTAGCAACAGGAGAGTGTGCACGGAAGCTCTTCTTTTCGAAGAGTCCACAGAAGATCACGACTGTGATTGTCGTTGATAATATGCCCTTTGTCAGTTGGGGACCTGAGCCAACCCTTGGGAACGAGGGCGGAATGCCCCAGAATATCATAGCGTATGTATATATAAAACCAGAAGTAGTATCTGGTGCGTGGAACAAAATTTGCCCGGCGAGCAGCAGACCGGTTTCGCGGTTATTGTCGCTCGTTCAGGTATGCGTACCCCGATGCTCTCCTTGTCCAAGACATCCACATAACTTGTACACTTCCAGAATTGATTGTTTTCTTTCACCAAAACATATTCGAATCTGTAGCAACAGGAGTGTCAGCGGGAAGCTTCTGTCGGTCGAAAAGAGTCCACAGAAGAATCAACGACTGTTGATTCGTTGATAATTCCTTTGTCAGTTGGCTATTGTAGATAGCACGAGGGCGGAATGCCCCAAGAATAATACGTATGTAATACTATACGAAACCGAAAGTAGTATCTGGATGCCGTGAACAAAAATTGCCCGGAGCACACCGAACCGGTTTCGCGGTTATTGGTCGCTGCGTCAGGTATGCGTACCCGATGCATCTCTTGTCCAAACATCCACATACTTGTTGCACACTCCGAGAATTGATTGATTCTTCTCACCACAATCGAATCTGTAGGCCCCCCACAAACACAAAGGAACCACACAGTGCGGGGGTTGCAGAAAAACAAAAATGGAAGCTTCTTCGTCGAAGAGTCCACGAAGAACTCACCGAACTGTGATTTCGTTGAGAATTCCTTGTCAGTTGGGCCTGAGCCAACCTTTGGGGAAGGAGGGCGAATGCCCCAGAATATACGTAGGTATAGTATAATGAACCAGCCAAGTAGTATCATGGATGCGGTGAACAACAATTTGCGCCCGGAGAGCACACGACCGGTTTCGCGTTATTGTCGCTCGGTCAGGTAATGCGTACCCGATGCTCTCTCTTGTCCAAACATCCACATACTTGTATACAGCTAGTCCCGACTTTGATTGAATATTTCTCACCACAATCGAAATCTGTAGCAAAACAGGAGTGTGGCACGGACAAGCTCTTCGTCGAAGGGTCCACAGAAGAATCACGAGTGTGATTCGTTGATAATTCTTTTTGTCAGTTGGGCTGACGCCAACCTTGGGGAACGAGGGCGGAATGCCCTCAGAAATCTACGTATGTATATATAGAAACGCAGAGTAGTATCTGGTGGCGTGAACAAAATTTTGCTCCGGGAGCACACACCGGTTTTCGCGGTTATTGTCGCTCGTCCAGGTAATGCGTACCCGCATGCTCCTCTTGTCCAAAACATCCACATACTTGTACACTCCGAATTGATTGATCTCTCTCACCACAATGCGAATCTGTAGCAATAAGTACAGGAAGTGTGCACGGAATGCTCTTCGTCGAAGAGTCCACAGAAGAATAGAAACTGTGATTCGTTGATACATTCTTTGTCAGATTGGCTGAGCCAACCTTGGGAACGAGGGGGCAATGCCCAGAATATACGTATGTATAATATTAGAACCAGAAGTAGTATCTGGAGTGCGTGAGACCAAAATTTTGCCCGGTCTTGACCAGGACGAGCGCGGTTTCGCCGGTTATGGGTGCGCCTCGCTGCGTCAGGTAATGCGTAGACCGATGTCTTCTCTGTCCAATTACATCCACTATACTTTGTTACCCACGTATTGACTAGATATAATTCTCACTCTATTCTTAATCGAATCTGGTAGCAACAGGAGGTGTGACACACGGAGCTCTTTCGTCGAAGATAAGTTCCACAGAAGAATCCACCGGACTGTCGAAGGTGGCTTGATGACATTTTTCTGTTGTTCAGTTGGGTTGTTCACCACTGACCCGGCGCAGACTCTTCGCGGAAAGCTGAGGGGTAAGTCCAGATATATTATCGTAGTATGAGATACGCAACGCAGACGAGATTATCTTGGGGCTTCATAAGCCAGGAAATAATCGACGACCGGTTTTTCGCGCGCTCTCACTATGTGTCGGCTTCTGTTCAGGTATGCCGTACCCAGCTGCTCCGTTGGTCATACATCCGATCTATTATCTTTCGTACACTCCGAGAATGATTGATAATTGTCTTGCGACCACAATCGAATCTGTAGCATACAGCGAGTGCAGCGAGACGTGCTTCGTCGAAAGAGTCAACACAGAAAGAAAACGACTGTGATTCCGTTGATAATTCTTTGTCAGCTTCGCGCTGAGCCACCTTGGGAACGTGGGCGGGAATGCCCCAGAATATACGTATGTATAGTATAATTGTATATCTAAGACACTAGTATCCCTCGATGCGTGAGCCCACAAATTTTGCCCGGAGCGGGCGCGAGGTGTATCTGGGCGGTTTAATTGTCACGAGCGTCGTAGGTATGCGATACCCGATGCTCTCTTGTCCAAACATACCAATACTCTCTCACCGACTCCGAATTGATTGATATTGGTCTCACATCTCCACAAATCGAATCTGTAGTCTAACAGGAGTGTGCACGAGATCAAGCCTCCTCTTAGCACGCTCGAGGAGCCTATTATCCATAATGTGATTCGTTGATAATGGTCTGTGTCACGCCTGTCTGAGCCGAACCTTGTGTAACGAGGGCGGAATGCACACTACCGTTAATTATCGTTATGTGATTAATGAGATACGGGAAGCGCAAGTAGATCGTGGATGCACGTGACAGCATATTATATATTTTGCGGCGTGGAGCAACACGGGAACCTAGTTCTTGCAGTTATATGTAACGCTTCTGTACAGGTATGCCCGTACTCTTCTATCTCTCCTTTGGTCCCAACATCCACATACTTGTACACTCGCGAACTTGATTGAGTATTTCTCTACCACATCGGAATCTGTAGCACAGGAGTGTGCATGGAAGCTCTTCGTGAGAGAGCGCGAGCCAGAAGAATCACGACTGTGATTTCGTCTCACACACTCTTTGTCATGTCTGGGCTGACCCAACCTTGGGAATGAGGGTCGAAATGCCCCAGAATAGTTACGTAGTATCTATAAGAACCAGGAAACTAGTATTCTGGAATGCGTGAACAAAATTTGCCCGGAGCACACGACCGGTTCGCGGTTATTGTCGCTCGTCAGTAATGCGTACCAGATGCTCTCTTGTCCAACACATCCACATACTTGTACAACTCCGAATTGATGATATTTTCTCGAGCCACCAATCGAATCTGTAGCAACAGAGTGTGCACAACGGGAAGCTCTTCGTCGAAGAGTCCCAGAAGAATCACGACTGTATTCGTTGAATAATTCTTTGTCAGTTGGGCTGAAGCCAACCTTGGAAACGAGGGCGGAATGCCCCAGGGAATATAGAGCGTATGTATCTATAGAACCAGAAGTAGTATCTGATGCGTGAACAAAATTTGGCCCGGAAGCACACGACCCGGTTTTTCGCGGTTATGCGGTCTCGTCAAGGTATGCGTACCCGAGTGCTCTCTTGTCCACATCCCACATAACTTGTAAACACTTCCGAATTGATTGAATATTTCTTCACCACAATCGAATCTGTAGCAACAGGAGTGCGCATGGAAGCTCTCGTCGAAGAGTCCACAGAAGAAATCACGACTGTGAATCGTTGATAATTCTTTTGTCAGTTGGCTTGAGCCACCTGGGAATGAGGGCACGGAATGCCCAGAATAAATACGTAGGTATATATAGAAACCAGGAAGTAGTATCTGGATGCGTGAACAAAATTTGCCCGGGAGCACACGACCGAGGTTTTCCGTTATGTGTCGCTCGTCAAGGTTATCGTACCCGATGACTCTCTAGTCCAAACATCCACCATACTGTACAACTCCGACATTGAATGATAAATTTTCTCACCACAATCGAAATCTGTAGCAACAGGAGTGGTGCACGGAAGCTCTTCGTCGAAGAGTCCACAGAGAAATCACGACTGTGATTCGTTGATAATTCTTTGTCAGTTGGGCTGGAGCCAAGCCTTGGGGAACGAGGGGCGGAATGCCCAGAATATACGTATGTATATATAAGAACCAAGAAAGTAGTACCTGGATGCGTGAACAAAATTTGCCAGGGAGCAGCACGACGGTTTCGCACGGTTAATTGTCGCTCGTCAGGTATGCGTTACCCGATGCTCTCCTTGTCCAAAACCTCCACAATACTATGTACACTCCGAAATTGATTGATATTTCTCACCACAATCGAATCTGTAGCAACAGGAGTGTGCACAGGTAAGCTCTTCGGTCCGAAGAGTCCACCAGAAGAATCAACGACTGCGTGATTTCGTTGATAATCTTTGGGTCCAGTTGGGGCTGAGCCAACCTTGGGAAACGAGGGCGGCGAATGCCCAGAATAATACGTATGTATATATAGAACCAAGAAGTAGTATCTGGATGCGTGGAACAAAATTTGCGCGGGAGGCAACACGAACCGTTTTCGCGGTTTTATTGTCGCTCGTCAGGTATGCGTACCCGATGCTCTCTTGTCCAACATCCACATACTTGTATCACTCCGCCATTGATTGATATTCTCACCACAATCGAAACTGTAGAGGAGTGTGCACGGAAGCTCTTCGTCGAAGAAGTCCACAGAAGAATCACGACGTGATTCCGTTGATAATTCTTTGTCAGTTGGGCTTAAGCCAACCTTGGGAACGAGGGCGGAATGGCAGAATATACCGTATGTATATTAGAAACCAGGAGTAGTATTCTGGATGCGTGAACAAAATCTTGCCCCCGGAGCACACGACCGGTTTTCGCGGGTTATTGCGTGCTCGTCAGGTATGCGTACCCGACGCTCTTCTGTCAAACATCCAAATACTTTGTACACTCCGAATTGGAATTGATATTTCTCACCACAATCCCGAATTGTAAACCACAGGAGTGTACAGGATATTGCTCCTTACGTCGAAAAGAGTCCACAGAAGAATCACGACTGTGATTCGTTGATATATATATATATATATCAGATTAGAGAATGATTTGCTTTCTCGTAGGCCAGGTTCAACAGGATGGCATTGGTTTGTTCGTTGAGTTGGGCAATTTGATTGCAAACGTTTCATCACCAATCGAGTTGACTTCGTCAGTGCTATGATATTGTGGCGAGCGTCTGGTTACTGTCGTCCGCCCAAATGGGTCACCCAGTCTTTTACTCGGTGTTGATTGGCCGCTCTTGGCGAAAAACAGTAAACTGGACAAACCGGAAAGAAACCCGAGACACGGATCTATGAGCAATTGGCAACAAAAAGGCACGATTCACTCACCGTAATTTCAGTTCACGAAGACCGGGAAGGTCACAAGTTCAATTTCGAAAAAGTGAGGATCGTCGCTCTGGACAGAACAAAGCATTCGAAGGAACGTATCGAGGCTTGGCGCTCTTCGGAAAGATTGATGAACAGACACGTCGATCTGGACCACGTATACCTATCGATCCGATCGAAGGACCAATCAACACAAGCCTATCGAAAGGGACGCTGATTGAGCCCGCAACATGTCAACAGTAGACGAAGGTGAACAAAGCAACTGGGCAGCATCTGTACTTTAGCACTTCACCAAGAGCAGCCAATCAACACCGAGTAAAAGACTGGGTGACCCATTTGGGCGGACGACAGTAACCAGACGCTCGCCACAATATCATAGCACTGACGAAGTCAACTCGATTGGTGATGAAACGTTTGCAATCAAATTGCCCAACTCAACGAACAAACCAATGCCATCCTGTTGAACCTGGTCTACGAGAATGATCATTCTCCAGCCTGCGAATATATATATATATATATATATTGAACGGAAGGCTGGTTGTGTTGTGATATGAGAATAGCACATTGAAAGATTATCGTGCGGAGAATGTGAGATCTGGAAGTATTTTGTAAGTGAACTTTTCACTTTCGAAGATGTGCGTTGATCACACAATTTAGTGGACATTTCGCTTAAAGGTATGAGAAACGTACGGCTAATAACTGACATTTCTTTGAAACCAACAGAACAGTAAAGGATTGGAAAACCACTGGAGTACAAAACAATGGATGGTGCTTTGTTTCGCTTTGCAATGCCAAAGCCCTTCAATTCGGAATGACAACCCTCGAAGATTTCCTACAAATATGGAAATCTGAGAACTCTACTTCAGATTTTCATCAATAATAACCTCTAGATAATTCGCAGAACCAATCTTTGTGAGTGTTTCTAAGTTGGTTGAAGACGGCTCAGATGGGAGGGCTGACCGGGAGAGAAAAAAAGCAAACAGTACAGGCTGGGTTCCACGAGACTCCTCCCAGCCATGTTTTGAGACAATGGGTGATATGGCTCAATACCGCAATCAGTTGCGTTCTTGCATTCGAAATCGAAATGTTCCACATAGTTCCCCAATGTATTACATTACAGTGATCTTGCATTATTTCCGATCTGTCTTTCTTTTGAGCAAACGGTGCCGTGAGGTAGCAACCGAAACCGGAATATGTTGGTACAGGATATATGGCTGTGAACACTGAGTTGAGCTGAATCTGCTCTTCATTATTCTTTCACTTACCGTTTACTGGGCGATACACATACTATACCTAATAAGAATATACGGGAATCTACCGCATAATCGACCCGTGTTTTGTGTCTCTCGTGTTGACTGAGCTGGTAGCTCATCACATTTAAGTACAGTCTGATCACAAATGAGTTTTTATACGGTTCAGAGTTTGTCAATCTCAATATCACGTTTAGAAAACGGATGGAAAACCGGGTGCAATGTGCATGTCTAACGTCATTTAAATGGGTAAGCACAATATTCATTTTTACGATGACAGTTAGGTTGAAATGGATTCATATTCGAAGGTATCGGGTAAAAAAAATGATGCTGTTTTAAACTAAACGTTAATCAAAATTGAAGTTCATCAAAATTGGCTTCTTGGTTTTACAGACCGGAGCATATTGAAAGCAATACATTGTACAAAGCCGGAAGGACATCGTCAAAGGCCACTCTTATCCTACAAGGTCACATTCTGGTGGAACTCAGCCAGGAACATTTGCAGTTTGAAGCCGGAGCATTCATGTTTTTCGGTGAGACAATCTTCGCAAGTAAGTTGCTGGGATACCAAACCAAAATTTGGCACCTGACTTCGAACATCACCTGTTAGCTGAGCGCTCCCATTTGCTAGTTATGGCAATACCAAATATAGCGACCATTGTTGGTCACTTTTGATATTGCATTGTGAAAGACACCCGGACATCTCATACTTGTTAACAGTAGTACATTTAGTGTATCACTAAAATGACTCATTTAGCATTTGTACATCCAATTTGCCACTGCAAACGGCGAAACCATTGTACAACTGTTTCACTAGGCTCGCTAGGAATCAACCGCAGTGCATATCCATCAGGCCCGAACTGTAGCGCAAGTCCGAGACAAATATCTTCCAGTCGAACGTCTTAGCTACCAAGCTAACCGGAGTGGCTCTCAGTAGTTTACTGAACTTTAAAGTTACGCGGCAAACTATCCATCCGTCATCGGTTTTGCAAGATCAATGACTGCTGCTCGCAAAAACAAACTCATGTGTAGATGATACCTTCCTCAAAGCTCGCGTCCTATTCGAGTGATGGATATGCAGTTCTAGTGATTCCTAACAAGCTTATTGAAAAAAAACGTATAGCACGTTGATTTTTTTCCGGGGATGAGTTCGATGTAGATACTATGAAAACAGTAGCACCAGTACTCACCCTGGCTTAGAATATGAAGACGAAGCTGTGCTACTAATTGGGAACTCAGATAACTCGAAAGTTTTTCCCGATCGTTTGAACGATGGTGCAGGCATGTGTGGGGTGAATTTTGCACCTTCGCAGTGTAACTTGCTGTTGCAGAAATGGGTTGGCTCGAAGCCGACCCTTGTTCTCGCAAGGGGAGAACTGGATGAGATGGATAGATTTAGTTACTTGGGTAGCTGTAACTCACCTGGTGGTCGTGTATTGGAAGTGTCTTCCCGCATAAAGAAGGCTCGATTAGCAATCACCAATGAGGAGGGGTCTATACTGTCCTACGGCTCAGAAACACGACCAACGAGAACAGAAGATACGCGAGGATTTTTGGTGTTTGAACGCCGAAATGCTAGAATATGGTGGAAGGACTGTGTCAATAACTCAGACGTTAGGCGTAAGATAGTGGGTCCAAGAGTTCAATCTCTAGAACATGCAACGACTCAGAATGGCGAAGATAACTGGGGCGATTTGCGCATGCCGGCAGAACGATTGCTTCGTTATGCACTGTCCTCGGAATCGAGTAGAACTGTTTTTAAGTGGTTGTTTAATGATATGGGAGAAAAATATGAACGTCTCAACCAGTGAACTGGTTCGTGTAAGTGCAGTTACGCTGCCGGATCAGGGTACACTAGATTCCTTTAAACGACGGTTGAGGACAACAGATGATATGGCTCAGTGACGCAGTCACTGGCGTTCTTGCATTGAAAAACTTTCTTCTTCGGTATGGTTCCTCAGCTTACTATTTTGCCGTCAACCTTTTACTATCCCTCGTTTGTTCTCTTAAGCAGATGACGCTGTAAGGCGGAGACCAAAACCAGAGCATACTATTTCAAGGTAAATGGTTGTACAAACTGAACTGATCTGGTGACGAATCACCTGATTGGCAGCCGCTATCAGTTATAAGCCACAAACCAAGCAGAGATACTGCAAGAAGAATCTCCCACCTAATCACTATGTGTGATTTTTGTTCAAGTAACAGGAGGCTATTCAGATAATTAGCAAATTTGCCCCTAACGACTCTGATTTCCGTACCATGACAGCTTTTGAGAAATGTAACGTTTCGTGAAAAATCAAATGAAACAAAACAACAGTTATCAGTATCGCTTGGTAAGCCCATGGATCAAACCCCGGGCGAATTTTTAACCATTTCTCACTGTGAACATCACATATCGAAACCGTTAATGCAAATGCAATTCATCCAAACTAACTTGGACAAATAATGCCTAGGGGCATTCCAAGCAGAACTGACGGACTGAATATCTTCCATTCAGAACTGAATGCCTTGGATAGGAATATAATAATCCGAATTCGAGAAGCCCTAGGTGCCAACTGTGCAGCCAAGAATCGATCTCGCGCTTTGCCAAATGACGGATACAAGATTTAGTTGTATATGACTAAACGGCCACTGCTTTTCTGCCAAATCATAAAAGAACCGTCTAGTTTTGGTCTTAAGTCTAGATTTCCGTATTTTTTGATCCTAAAAGCAACATGCTAGTTCGACAATGAATACCGATGAGACTCATGCCAAACGCCCTTCGTTTTTTTCGAAAACAGATATCAATACCTTGGTTCCAAAATTGCCGCTACAGTGGAATCTAACAGAACTTCTTGAAACTGTGGGCGACGCTATGAGCTTCGTGCCAGATTATACGGTTACATTACAAAGCACAGTACAGTGTTTGGAGATTACGGGTGAACATTACCTGGTTGCTCGGTATCTAACTGATTGTATGATGAGAGGTGAGTGGGGGAATTTTAGCGCAAAACATTCTCTGTTCATTACCAGTCATATCTGTCTGGAAGCAGTATGGCGATTAAATTTACGAATCGTTGCACACAATTCTACCTGTCCTACTTAGCAAAAAACACAAAATTGCCCATCGTATTATTTCAAAAAACCTTACATTTCTACCCAAGTGTGCCTTGGTTTCGTGGAACGGCGTAGCTCACGACACCGCAGAACGACTCAAGATCAAACCAGTGATCATGTCCCCGTACTGTCTGCTAAGACGGAAAATGTGCCACAAACGACAGGAGCATGAAAGGACTGGCAGCTAGAAGTCTGACTCTGGGCAAACCAAGGCAAGCTGGTCAAGGACGACTAAGGCGCTAACAAACAATGAGTGATCGAAATCGAAATCCAAGTGGTGATAATCCATGAACAGCAAAGTCACGGAATCAAAAAATTGTTTCGAAGCACGCGCTTTGGTCACCATTCGCCCGCTGCGACGGTGTGCAAAAATCACATATTCACTCCATTTTATTCTAAACTCCCATACCTTCTTTCCAGTACGAGACAGCATCAGCCTATTGTCAAGTCCAACGGACAGCAAGATCTTCCCAAGGAACCGAAAATCCCAAAACAACTGAGAATACCAACGAGGTATGTCGGAAGGACGGAAGGAAGCACATTTTGCAAACGCCTATAACATGGTATTATAGGGCTAAACACCCGACATCGGTGATCGAAAGCCTCCAAGCGACAAACATATTGCATACGCTACATGCTGTATGGTTAGCAGACATGGAGTATGAGAACGGAGATGTTCGTCAGTCAGAGATTTTCGACCATCGATGTCTAAGTAGTATGGCTAGGATTGAATGGAGTGACCGGGTGAGTAATGTGGAGGTCAGAAATCTAATACCAGGTGTCGGCTCTGAGAATAATTTATCTTGGCATATGAAATTTAGTATACTAAGCTGGTTGAGTCACGCGTTGCGTATAGCGAACACTCGACTACCATATCGTGCCCTAGTTTGTGTTCCTCATAAGGAACGGAAAAAGCTATGTGGAGGCTATTAGATGACGTGGCAACGTGGGATGAGAAAATGTACAGCGAACTTAGGTAAAGTAAGTGTCTCATGTCTTCGTGACTGGAGTCCGAAAGACTCGTTAACTAGCTGCCTTGAGACACCGAAGGATATGGCAGTGAACCGTGAACACTGGCGATCGTGCTATCATTTTCTGACAAATCAGAATGATTGAAAGAGTGCGTTTGTACAGTCAAGCTGCGTTCCGTGTGTTGGCTACGGCGGAGCTCTTTTCTTTCCTCAGCTGTGGGTTCACGTAGTTGGAAACTAGTAGTTTAAAAACTACTGCAATTACCCACCCATAAGTCTAAGAGGAATAACATCCCATTGAATTCACTGAGGTCTTAAATTGAGTCTTAAGGCAGCCCGTGCAAACCTCTCCCTCAACACCTATCTGTATGTGAAAATTTCACTCATTAAGTACTTTCAGATCCCATAAATCCTCCGCACAATAATCTTTCAAAGTGCCATCCTCATATTTCGATACGACCCGCATTCGTCCCATGTTTTATGGAATCAATTTATATGAGAAATCCACCGTCTAACATTTAGCACGCGTCTTGTCAAACCGAGATCGCGTTTCAGCCGACTTCCTAAGTGCACAAATCACTCACTCGACAAGTTTCTTTCTCTTCATTTTGATGAAGTGATGGGTGCAACGATTCTCTTATTTTTTACCAGGGTTTTTGACTGAAACGCGAAATCTATACAATACCATGTAATATATAAATATATGGGACAAAAAATACACATATACGCACCCCTTGTTAGATACTCATAGTCCTCAGGCTACTTAAATAGTTGATAGTCAACATAAAGACATAAAAATTGCGTGCATGGTTTCACACTCTTGTCTGGTCTATTTGTGTTTACAGAACCGAATCCAGAAGCTAATTCTTGGTTGGGGCAAAGTAACTACTTCCGCGAGGTTTGGGAAACGCGCCACACAACAAGCATTGGTATCGCGGTTAGAACTAACGATTCTCTGAAAGATGTCACGGAACACGAACAATCACCAATAAAGTCGGATTCGACCAACCCGGATGCAAACGCCGAACAAAATCAGCAGTGAAAAAACTACGAAGTATTCGGAAAAAATGTATACAGATCTTTCATCGTTTGACAATTGTTCGCAACTGGCTTCTCTTCATTTTTTTTATCTTTGAGGGATTGCTGAGCTAATCAGTAGATAAGTAAAGGTTAATGCCAAGTGATCCATACCGGGATAACAACTTCGGATTTTCGCTCATTTTCCAATTTGCGTTGTCGTTTTTCTTCCTCCTTCAGACGTTTGGAACGTTTCCGATCAGCTCGCGCTTGCTTAATCTGCTTATCAAGTAACCGAACACGTTTTAAATCTTGTTCATTTTGCCGACGCTTTGTATAGGGTGTGCGTAATCCCTTATCCTTCTTGATTGAACTATATCTGAGATTGAAAAAAACGAGACAAGTGTAGTAGAATAGAATAAAATTAGCCATCGAATTAGCTATGTAGATCGGCGTAATCTGCTTTGAATAACGATATCATCAAAAAGAATAAATAAATATGATACGAAGTCAATTGTGCATCAGAAGGAAACCAATGTGACTAGTTTGCAGTTTCTGACAATAATGGGAATATGTACAACGAATTTAAGCAAAATAGCACCCCGCGTTTCTTAGGCTGGGGTCTAAAATGTTTCTTAATCAGCCGGCTAGAGACGTTAAAAGATAAGGCAGCAAACCGTGATCAGTTGCAATTATGTTGTCACTTTCTGTTGAATCAGAATCCCAGAAAAAAATGAGCATTTTCACAATTAAATTGTGAGTTCCGTAAGGTATGTTGCTACGGCGTTTTTTCCTCCCCCTCCCATACATGTCCGCTCTCTCCTCGCCTTGTATCTTCTATTTTTTTCTGTTACAACTTTTGCCACGATCAGAAAGGCGAAGGTCAGTGGGACTTGCACTACTGTTTAGAGCTGGTAATCCAAATTACGGAGTAACCAAATAAGGCATAGGAGAAGTAAAAGGCAACATATGTCAATAAATTTCAAGAACAGTTTCATTAGAGCTAATGAAGCATTAATGATTCTACCTGATGTAGGTATTTCCTGTTATTGACAAATTATTTGTTACTCAGAAACCAAATTACCATCCTACATTTTTGTTTACTATACAAATTGCATGCGTCACTTTCTAATAAGATCCGATACCAAAAGCATAATAAAGTGTGGCAAATTGGTCGAATTCCATAATCATCTTCACCATTATCATCGTTCAGCGTTAAACAGCAAGGAAAGCCTCACTAACTCTCTTTCCTCCCACAGTTACAAGTTTCTATAAAAAGAGTGAATATCAAAGAGGAACAAAAAGTGGACCTACACAGACAGGA
>LUCM01001238.1:8979-50233 GCA_008360955.1 Fasciolopsis buskii
GGTGGAGAGCACTGAGTAGTGCCGGTCGATATACGGAGTCGAAAGCACCTTTCAAGTCGAGGAAGACTACGATCGTCCGGCGCCGGTGCGTGTGGCGCGTTTCGAGTATCTGTCGAAGAGTGAATATTTGGTCGATGCAACCTCGACCTGGCCGAAATCTGGCCTGTTGTTCGCGGATATTACTCTCGCGAATCGGTGTCAGACTTCGCAGCGTTATCGAAGCTAGCACCTTAGTAACTATCGGAATTAAACTAATCCCACGATGATTGCTGCAGTCACTCCGTGTACCCTTCTTAAAGATGGGTATAATCAATGACTCATCCCACGATAGCGGGATACGCTCCTCGTTCCAAATATCACGAAGTAAAGAGGTAAGTGGTTTCATCAGCACTTCTCCACCCAATTTGAAAAGAACTGGGGGAAGGTCGTCGGGACCGGCAGCTTTTCCCCTCTTCAGAAGCCGAATATTCGACTGTACTTCCACTTCCGTTGGGGGATCAAGTGACACCCCCCAAGGATTCACGGCCTCAGACGTTGGACTAAATACGTTAGCGTGTGGCCAGCTAAACTGATCCTTGAAATGCTCTGCCCAACGGCCCCGTCTTTCCTGTCTACCATGGATGAGCTCTCCATTCTTATCGCACACGACCTCACTAACCGAAGTTCGCCGCCGATCGCTGTCGCGTATAAGCCTAAACAGTCTTTGACTGTTACCTGAAGCGGACGCCACTTCCATCTCTTCGGCTACCTTAAACCACCAGTTTTCGCGGTCATTCCTAAGCCTTATGGTTAACTGACGCTGCAACTGCAGACGCATCTTATTCATTTCCTTGCAGTTAGGCAGCTCGCGTTTTTGCTCCATTAGACCCAGTGACTCTTGCGAGATCCAGTATCTCTGATGAACGCTAGATCTAGGACCAATTAGCCTGCTTAGTTTGATCCCACTGCTCGTCTACATTGCTGCTCTTCGGAGTTCTTAGTCCCTCGGATAGTTTCTGTTCGTAGCTATTGCAAACAGCCGAATCAGACAAACGTTCGACAGCCAATCGGGGTTGTGGCCTGCGTCGATGACCATTCAGCTGCAGCAAAAATCGCATAAAAACTAGCCCATAGCGCGATTCGACGTACGTGATCCAATATGATCTACAATTCTGGACAGAACAGCGCCAACCCTAGCTTACTGCGATATGGTCAAACTGACTCAAAGTACCTGTCGAGCTACAGCGCCATGTCGCAGTGCGACGCGAACTGTGTCGATAATTCGTACTAGATAGGAATAAATGATTATCTGCACAGAATTGGAGAAGTCTTTCCCCCTTATCTGTTCGCTGTGCAGGCAATGCGCATCGCCAACCTAAACAGGACTCCGATGCACTCAGTTTTCCAATTTGTGCATTAAAGTCACATGCTACCACTACAATGTCAGAGCGTTTGCTCTTCCGAACAAGGGCGACGAGGTTATCGAAAAACTCGTCTTTCTCCATGTCAGTGCTGCAGTCTGTTGGAGCGTATACCGAGATAACAAAGAAACTACACTTAACACTACTATCCTTCCGGATACCCACTGATCTGTTATGGTCGTTGATCATTCTGGGGTTTTTGGTGCCGCTGTTTCCGTTCCTGCTATTAATGTTCCTAATGTGCCTGTCTTCTCAGTATTCCAAAATGGACGTTATTTTGAATATTGCGCGGTGAATATTGTTGTATGTCCGCGATTCATAAATGCCCGTGCTGTGATCAGCTAGTCCACACAACAGTCAAGGCCACCCCACAAAACTATGTAAGCGATGGAGCTCACTTGAATTCTGACTATTAATGGTCAGTCATCAATGGACGCGCGGCAGTACTCTATGTTCCTCTTCTCTCTTCCGCTAGCGGGCTGGGCTAGCTTTTCCGTATGGCTGCTCATTCAAGGGAGCGGCAGTTCTGTCCCGTTCGTTGTGCGGCTATGGGCTTTGAGTCTTGAGCCCGAACTTTTTGTCTCCAGCCTCTGTATGTGTTCGTGTCCTACTAGACCACAGGCTGTGCTCCTGTGCTATCGTGCGCTGCTAATACTTGCCTTGTGCTTCAGTGTGCGCATAGACCAACGAAACTCGGCGACATAACAGATCCCCGCAGTCTCACGGCGCACAAGCGACTGTTGGCTGGGATCCAGTCTAAAAGGGTCACTTCAGCCTTCTCACTCAAGACTATTCCTACATCGCATTGGCCCACAGCTCGAGCTGCTTCGTCCCTTGAAGTGCGAAGAAAATATCTTGACGAGACGTTTGGCGCAGTCAGTTGAATTACTCTACTCGAACCCTGAATTCGTGTTTCACTGACGCATCAGACATCAATCGAAAGTGCGTCTACTATCATTGTAGGTCCACTCTCTGTTACCCTTGGATATTCACTTTTCCTAGAAACTTGTAACTCTAGGGAAAAGACAGCGGTCATTGGGGCTTGCGTTGCTGTTTAACGCTGAACAATGTTGATGATGCGACGACCGATGGAGAATATTATTTGTTGACGTGTAACTTAGGTGGATTGATGGACGGGTACTGCCAGGGTGTCCATCCGCTAAGCAGGAGAACGATTAGGATTCTCAACCAAAGCCTTTGGTTCTGACAAGAACCTGACCGTAAGACAGCGGGGCACAGCTGAATGGAAGCCCATCTACTTGGATCAATTATTCTTCCATTGGTTTTTCCGACTGAGCTGCTTACTCAGATCAACCCCCGACTTGGAGGACCAGGAGACTACTTCGTCAGGCCTCTAACCATTAACCTTCCAGGCATGATTGGACCTTCGACTTGAGATAAGCCATCCTGTACAGGTCGTTGGATCATGGAGGTACGCAAGCCGTCATCGCGTCACGGTGTAGTCTCGTTGTGACAGGAACATGCTAAAGTGGTGTATAAATCTGGTAAAGTGTAATTTGAAGAGAAGCGCCAGTCGAAACCTCGGCTTATCAAGTAGGTCACTGACCAGGGCCCGAGGAATGACGAATGAATAATGTTGGAAGAGGGGAGGTTTATTGCTTTCGTAGGGAACCAGAATCGTTGGCAACCAATGGTGGATAAGGCTAGTTGTTCGGTTTTTTAGCGTTCCTTAACACTGATGATCGTGCATTCCTGGTTTACTCTAGCCACTGTCAAAACGTTTGGTTTGTTGAATAACTCCATTGGTGGTACTTTGAATTTTTGAAACGGACTGCACGGTTATAAACGTGAGTAAACCACTCAAGTATCATGGTTTTGCTGGGTTTCTAGAAATGTGGAATGTTAAGATGTATACATTGAATAGAATACTCAGAAAATTTGAAAATAATCACGGGAATTGTTAAGACAGAAGGAAGACATATGTCACGAGATGGAAGCATTTCGTTTACTCTTCTTGATCATGACCGTACGGAATTATAGTTTGTGCACAGTAGATTGTGAAGAGCAATGGATTAAACTAGATGGAAAGTTTCTTATGTACACTTATCGATAAATCGGAGTGATAGGCAGAGAAAAGGTCGTACGGGTTAATGCTACGGTAGAATACTACTCTGGGTAAGCCGTTTTTGTGCTCAAAGCGCTGGCTAATGCATGCTGATAAGCATAGCCTCAACAAACGTCAGTAGTGTTGGGTCTGTATTGTGGACTAGTACTTTGAAGGACTAAGTTAAATTTGTGACACGATGCAACTAGGGGCTTCGCAATCAAGGAGACCGGAAATTTCACATCGGTATACGAAGTCACAGAGGGTTGCGTCATCGATTTTGACAACCATTTTGGTATGAGCTCTGAAACGTTGGATGAAGCGGCGATCCGTCTTTCCCACTTATGGGTCATCGCAATTGCTAGTGAACTGGCAGACAACGTGTAGGATATTAGGATTAGCTGGGCAACTTAAGTGGTTTTGGAAGCTTAAACTTTTCGTTGTTTGTAATGGATGCAACTGTGCTGCTAAATACGTGTCTGACGATCGATCTAAGATTTCCATTAGTTTAGCTGAAAATGGTCACCTGTAAATGGCAGAGCAATAAAACCTTCGTTCTTCTACCTCCGATGCTGTTCGATGAAATTTTCTGAACAACCATTGGCTAATGTCCGTTTTATGAATTCTTTTTGTGCTTGATCGTGGGTGTAGAAGAAAATTCGAACTAGTCTCCGCTCATATGCCATTGGTGCGAAACTGGAGAATTGTAAGTGAAGTCCACTCCAAGTAACTTTACGGTAGGTGTTGCGTTGCATCAATCCATCGGGACGTCTGGTTGGTAAAATATCAGAAATAGATAGACAGTTTTCTTTTTCTTCTGCGCCGGAGAAAATTGAGATGTCGTCAAAGTAACGTCCGTATTTACGGACGGGAATTTCAAAATATTGTCAAAGACTTTTGGCTCGATCATATCTAAAAACACGTCTGCTAGAACTGAAGCCAAAGAACTTCCGATGGTCACACCATCACTTTGCTTAAGTGCTTTTTCCCTCAGAATTAAAACGAATGTTCTCAGTGCGTGCATCTCGGGATAGGTCTTCCTTATGTCGTACTAAATTGGATAAAGGGGACCCAGTGCTTAAATTTCGCAAACGAAGACACCAAAATGTTGTGCATCTAGAGTTCGGTACTGAGTGCGATGAGAGCAGTGGTACAGGGAAGTGATTTTGGAGAATGATGGAGGAATTAGATCAGATCCCAGCTTTCATTAATTCGAAAGAATAAAGTTAGTAGTTCAAGGGGTGATTTGTATCTTACGAGGGAAAAATCCTCATCTCAATCAGAAATGTAGCGTCGAAGGGTGATGATTGAAGAGTAATGCGTTGGGTCAACATTTCAACGGAAACAGTGAATGTTGATGAGCTTAATGCTACTTTTATGAATGCGCGGAGAAGAGCGAAAACGGTTAGTCGTTTTATTTTTAGCTTCATGTTTGATGTGTGAGAACCGGACACTCATCCCTGAGTCTCGTAGTTTAGAGTCTTGTCTGACCTCAGTGAGTTTGGGCCTTGTAGTGGATCGGGCGACAGGAAAGCGGCTTGCCATCTGCGTCGTGGTAGGGATATGCTACATAGCCACTAAACCTCACAACAAGCAACGGTGACCCTAAAAACTCAAGGTGTCATTGAACCGCATAAGTAAGGCATAGCAACCGTTCGATGGCGAATTGCCAAGTGCGACCAGAGTGATCAACGAATCTGTGATTTAAACCTTTACTTACGGGCCCTGTTTTCGACTCCTCCATCAAAGTGGAAGAGTTCACATGAGCTTCAACAGTTAACGTAGCAGCGTGGAATAAGGAAATATGCAACGACCCCAGCTAAATTAAGTGCTTCACGTCTCCGCGGATGGGGTCCAAGAGATCTGTGGACCAGTTGCCTGGAGACATTTAAGGATGTGTGGCGGTGAACCGTAAAGAGTTGTAATCGTACTATCACCTGTCGAATAAGAACAATTGAAAACTGTATGTTTGTACATTTAAGCGGTACTATAGATGTTTGCCACTACGTCATATTTTCTTTTTCTACATTGTGGGTCCACTCCATTTCTATCTCATATGTCCGTTCTTTCTGTGGCAGCCTGCAGCTGCGAGAAAGGTAGCGGTCAGTGAGGCTGGTTGCACTGTTTAACGCTGAACGACGATATTCCCCGGTTATCAATCTGAAACACGATTGTAAAACTCTGCAACTCTGTCTACCGATTACTACTTAAAATCGTAATATTAAGGATCCGGACTATTGTTAAGCGCATTACACTGTACACTGCTTTCGAAGACAAAACATTTAGGGTATTTTGGGCATCCTGGATCAGAAATGTTCACGACTTTTGCTTATCCTGTCCAGCGAGCAAGCCCTAGTGGAATAGGTGAGAGCACATGCTCGTAGATAAACCCTTCCAGTATCCTATTCAAAGCAAATAGTAATTGATTGACATATTGTGGTCAGTCCGTGACATGGGAAAAGTGAGGTTGTGTCGAACATTGGGCTAGATCAAGATAAACGAATTAAGTTTTCAAAGGAGAAGAATTGGGTGATGTTTGGGTGCCGCAGTCGACGGGACACTTACCTCTAAAATCGTCATTCACCTAGTTATTTTGCCTCGAAAATACTTTTCCTCTACTCGTTTTTCGTTGCGCTTTGCGCATGGATGGCCGTTCGAGATAACAATCAAAGCAAACAATCAAATCACATATTCATAATGGGACATCAGTTTTAAGAACTCAGCTGAACTAGAAACGCACGGATTCGTGTATTCAATTTGCTCGTACTTCTTAACGATGCGCACTTCCTGGTTTCTGACTGACCGTCGCTCTGATTCCATTGAAATACCTTTTCCATTTTCGTCTTTTACGAATATTTGTGGTGATCCCAATTTCGTTTTTTGCACCTACACTATTCACGAAAAACGGTAGTTTAAACTTGTGTCTTATTTCGGTTGTGCGCGCGACCGAGTGTTAGAAACAGTGTGCTGCTCAGCTGCCGTATTTCCGCGACCTTTTTTTATCCAGAACGCAAACACGAGTCTAAAAGTATTTTCCAACCTTCTGACATCGGTCGATACGCCAACGTGGCCCACCAGTTGCAGATAAGAAAAACACGAATAGTTTCCGTCAACTGATCTATGCGATTTTATTCCCACTAGTAACTGCCGTAACAATACCTCAATGTCATCTCAAAGACATGCGGAAGAAGTCGACGGATTCAAAGTTGTTGACTCTGATTTGCCGTCATCACATTGCTCAATTTCTTTTCATTTGGCTCAATTATTTTTGGCTGTCAAAGCGAACCAGGAGCCACGCTTGCTGCTTTTGGATTTCAACGTTCGCACGTCAGAAGAAATTGAAAATTAACTGCTGCAGTTATATTGTGATAGCTTATTTTCACACACCTAGGTACCTCCTATTCTCTCAAGTTATACAGAACTAAGTTATTAATGTCTCGTTGTTTCGACCCTCTTGCATGTTCAGGTTGGAGATGGTAACGCATCTATGGCCAATGCTGTTTCTTCTTTCATCAGCGGTCTCAAGCAAAGTGGTACTGACGAAGTTAAACTCTCCGGTGAGAATTTCGGTGAAAGTATCAATGTAAATGTGAGTCAGGACATGCGAGGGACCCGAGTAGTCCCACTTTGTTTTTTGCTTTGTGCACGCAACGTCCTCAGATTTTAATTGAGCCACGCTAATGATAAGTCATTGTAATGTGACCATGTCTGTTTTGTAAAATAAGTAATTTGAAAATTGTTAAACTTTTCCACTCGTAGCACGAACTGATATCGTGTTTTTCTATCCCGCTCTTTGATTGTAGGATTTCATTACTTCTTTGTCAGGAGAAGTTTCGGACGAAGATGCAGGTCGTTCTGGTGTTGCAGCTCAGAGTTCCACCAATACAGGTGCCACCGAGGAAGGGATGGATATCAGTCTTCGATTTCATCCTGCACTGAATCCTCTCCATCCAACTTTCCCGACCACCCAGATGGATGCACCGAAAGGTGCTGGGACTAATGAAAGCTTAGTGCTCGGGGATTTGGCCACAGTGACAGTGGCGAATGACTTGGAATCGGGTGCAGGTTAATCATTTGTCATACCACTTCTAGTTTGACTATTTGTTGACCAGCATATCAGGAAGCCCTGTTTTTATGTAATTGTATTCTACCTTTAACACGTAGTGCACAAGCTCTCAGCCAAGAGTAAAAAAACGAACGAGAACACCAACGTTGCAGCAGTGTAAAAAGGAAAATACTGATTCCAAAAAGTTGGTCTTATGTACATAAATGTTTTATTGCGTGTCTTCATCTCGTCCGTAAGAACCCGGTCCAGTTGCGCTATCAGCGAATAGAGAATGGTGGTTTGCATAGGGGTGATAAATCGTGATATAATGGATGTGTGTTGACGGAATTTCATCTGCGGATTTCATACAAATAATGATGTGTCCGGAACGATTCTTCCTGGAGCGAACAAATAAAGGAATCTGAGTAACTTGGCTGATCACTCGGAGGCTGCACCTCAGTACCCTTAAAGTAGTCGAGAACCGGGGAAATCACAGGAGAGCAAACCTGAAATACTGAACACTGTTGAAATAATAGATTGGCCTTCATGTCAGAGCAAAAGTGACGCAACTTTCTTGTTTAGAATAAAATGTCTCGCAGATTTTTGAAAATGACCTGGGTGTGTAAAGACCACTGGGATGATTTTCGAGAGAAACGCCTGAATACTTCACGCAACTGACTCTGAATCTCTGTTTTCATTCGATCTATGAAGGCAGGATACGGTTTAGGGCGAATACACACTGAGTACGTTTGTCGGGGTTACAATGTAGACCGCCCGACTAGGAGTCTATGGCGATGTTATTAATGCTATTGCTGTGTTTTGCGAGTTTTGACTGGTTAGAGATGGAGACCAAGACGGCAATTTCATCAGCATACTTCAACAGATAGACTGAGAGACTGGAAGGTTTACAAATAAACACTAATGTAAATTACTAAAAGAGAAGATTGTGGAGCAGCGAATTATAGCTAATGTGCCGCATCACTGTCTTTTTCTCCATATGTTTGGTATCGTTAAGCAAAGTCGTCATCATCGTTCAGCGTTAAACAACAAGGTAAGCCTCACTGACCGCTGCCTTGCCCCACAGTTACACGTTTCTATAAAAAGAGTGACTATCCAAGGGGAACACGGAGTGGACCTACACTAGCGGAGAAAGATGAGACGCTGCTGTAGCCAACATACGGAACACATTCTAACTACAAACGCACTTTTTCAATCATTCTGATTCGAGAAAAGATGACAATACGATCGCCACTGTTCATGGTTCATTGCCATATCCTCCAGTGTCTCCAGGCAGCTAGATGACGAGTCTTTCGGACCCCAAACACAAAGGCGTGAGACACCTACTTTACCTAACTTCGCTGTACATTTTCTCATCCCACGTTGCCACGTCATCTGCTGACCTCTACATGGTTTCTTCCATTCCTTAGGAGGAACACAAAATAGGGCACGGTATGGTAGACGAGTGTTCGTCATACGCAACACGTGACCCAACCAGTGTAGTCTATTGAGTTTCATACGCTGAAACAAGCTGTTCTCAGAAATGGCACTTAGTACTAGATTCCTGACCTCTATATAACTCACCCGGTCACTCCATCCAATCCTAGCCATACTACGTAGACATCGCTGTTCAAAATTCTCTAACTGACGAACATCTCTCACACGCATACTACATTGTCTCGCAACCGTACAACGGAACTGAACGCACCGCACCGCACCGCAGCACAGTACAAACGATTTTCCAACTTCAGTGAAATATCAGGCTGACACCACAAGTGCTTCAGTCCAGCGTATGCTGTTCGAGCCTTTGGATATACTCGTATTTACCTCCACTCGCGAGCTACCAAGGTAAGTTGAACGTTTCACAATCGTTAGTTACTCTCCATCCAGTATCCAGTTCGGCACTATTATCGTCCAATCCTGCAACAGCACTTTGCACTTTGCACTTTGAAGGTGCAAAGCACATGCCAAACCGAGCAACCGATCTCGAGAGTCTATCTAGTGCGCGTAGTGCATGATCCGTGGATTTGAGCGGGTACACAACGTCATCTGCGTAATCTAGGTTATATAGCTTCCCTCCATTTCCCAGTTCGACTCCCACATCCCGGAGACCTCCTAAAGCATCTGCCATCACCTCGTCCATGACGAAGTTGAACAGGACTGGAGAGTGCCTTTGGCGATCACTTGTCTACCATGGTTTGTCCTATTTTGGGTTGCTTCCATGGAGCGGAGGAAGCCATGCGGAGGTTAGCAGATGACGTTGCAAATTGGGATGAGAAAGTGTACAACGAACTTAGGTAAAGTAGGTGTCTTACGTCTTCTCGGTTGGGGTCCGAGAGACTGGTCAGCTAGCTGACTTGAGAAACTGAAGAATATGGTTGTGAACGGTGGCGATCGTGTTGTCGTTTACTATCGAATCAGAATGATTGAAATAGTGCGTTCGTACAGTTAGACTTTGTTCCATGTGTTGGTTGCAGCAGCGTCTTATCTTTTCCCACCTGTGTCAGTCTACTGCTTGTTCCCTTTGGATATTCACTCTTTCTATATAAGCATGTAACTCTGTGGAAAATTCAGCGACCAGTGAGGCTTGCGTTGTTGTTTAACGGTTAACGATGATGACAATCATGATGATACGCTCGTGGCACAATAGTCGTGCCTTTTTGGGATGAATTGGATTTACTTTGAGCTCCATCAATTACGAATAGTTCGTATTTCTAATGAAGAGTTGGTTTCGTGTCCGAAAATGCAAGGGAGTGTTGCTGGATCGTGTTCCAGGTGTATGGGATCAAGTTTATTTGGGTCGAAGCTCTTATTCTTATGAATCGTGCGCGCATCACCACTAATGCACTGTGACTATTAACCGTGCTCTGCTTTACTTGAGTCGTGGTCAGTTCCTCAAAATTTCGTTCACTTAGTCAACTCCAATATCATTTTTCGTAAGCTTCGAACGTGAGCGTGAGTGAAGCGATCATACCAGTTGTTTGTTTGTCATTAGGAAGTCGTTTTAGCCGTACATGGCGGCAAATTTCTGATCTATGGATCAATTTGTCTCCCGTTTTGCAATGGTATTTCCATAGAAATAGTGTCTATGGATGTTTTACACGCCAAATAAAAATAGAACATCCTATGAAATCATTTTTTATACACAAACTGTATTTCTCCTGTCTAAAAGGGTCTTCATGTTACATGTCCAGGATAAGAGTAAAATAGCTAGGGAATACGTGATTGATTTTGCATTTTTCTCTGATTCATTTTCTGGGTTTCCCAGTCACCATCGTTGGTGCTACCTGGCAGTTGCCATGATCCTGTTGATCGCTTCTAGTACTTTTCCTGCAGACAACACTTTCCAAAGCAGTTTGTCGTCTATCCTCACAATCCTAATACTCGTTCCATTTATCGCGACCGGAATAGATGGTGAAAACTGTGATGTGAATGCATCCACCCGTTGCGAATTTGACCAAAACCTATCGGACGGTCAACCCGGCTTGACAAGTGATTCTCAGGGTTCGGTCTCGGGCGCGAGTATCGGATCGGCATCCACTTCGGGACATCAAACATGGCAAGCACGTTATACTCTTCGTGGTCATTTTGATGGGATTCGCAGCGTAGCGTTTCATCCCACAGAACGTGCATTATACACAGCGGGCGAGGATGGCTGTGTTATGCTTTGGAATCTGTCGAAAAGTGGTTCGCCCATGCCGGTTAGTTCCTTTTCTGTTGATATATATATATATATATATATATATATAATTTGTAGCGTCAGGAGTGCGCATGGAAGCTCTTCGCCGAAGATTCCACAGAATGAGAGTATCGAGTACGCATACCTGACGGGCCACAACAACCGCAAAACCGTTTGCTTCCAAGCAGATTTTGCTCACTCATTCAGTTACTACTTGCAATATATATATATATATATATATACCGCCGACTGTGATGTATTACAATTCTTCCCTAGGAGCTAGGTTGTGGCAATAGTCAGGAGCTCCACAAAATGATGTGAATTAATTTTCAGTTCTGAGTAGTTGAAAGCGGTTCTGGTTGTCAAGATAAATGAGTGTGAACATGTGGAGTGAGAACCTGGATGGAGGTAAAGAAACCTCAAATTAGTATCAAAGGCTTCACAATTCACGCCCCACTGCCATCATATTCACTAAAAAGGCCCATTTGTTCCGCAGAATTTGTTCTTTTTGCCAACACATCGTTTAATTGACCTCTTTGTTGAGGCCAGACGAAATCCTTTAATAACCTGAAGGCGCTTTGTTAAATAACATGCAAAGTTTATTTAAAGAAATAAATGAACAGTAAGTGAACAGGTACCCTAATTTACATGAACCTTAACCTCGAAACTAAGGTCATTTGAATGCAACTCGTTAAACGTTCCTATTGCTTTCGTGATAATAGACCTCAGCACAAGCGGACGCAAAGTTTTCGTCGCCTCACAGTAGAGAACAGGGCTAGAATCATGAAGGCCCACAAACTTGGATTTTCTGTAGCAAATCTTGGTGATTGTTTTGAAGTAAAATAGTCTGTAGGAAAATCTTCACGAGAACGTCTTGTGGAGGTCGGAAGGTCATCACCACGATACGTGAGGGCAGTTGAGTTGATATAACCTTAAAAAGACTCTCAAGCGTCCCCGTATGCGATAAAAGGGACGATTTACCGGATCATTCCTACTCCCCTCTGTGACGAGGGATGAACAAATTTGAATTGCGGCGATTGTCACTTGTTATCAGGCCGGCAACGTACGAATACCACAGGAGAAGGCGAATATCGACTGTGCCCAAGAATTCAAATCGCGCCATGCGTTCTAGAGGTTGGCTTTTTTACTGATGAATGTTGTGGCAATCCTGTTGTCATTTTCTATCGAATCAGAATGATCGAAAGAGTGCGTTTGTACAGTTAGACTTTGTTCCCTATGCCGGCTGCAGTGTTACCTTTTCCCACCTGTGTAAGTGTACTCCTTGTTTCCTTTGGATATTCACTCTTTTTTATAGAAGCATGTAACTATGGGGAGAAGGCAGCGATCAGTGAGGCTTGCTTTGCTGTTTAACGCTGAACTATGGTGATGATGTTCTGTGATGAGTCTTGTGAAGTTCACGAAAAAGTCATTTGTGAAAAGAAATTCCTAATAAAACTTGACTCATCGGTCCAATAAGTTTTGCATCTATGAAACTTCTCATTTGGGCCGGAGTAAAACATGGACAACCTTGTCGTTGGACTTCCATCGAGGTTCGGGTGAACAGCGCGAAATTCGCCGTTGTGGTAGTGAACATATTCCCGAATTCAGCAAATGCATGTTTTCTGGGAAAGCAATGGTCCAGGACCGTGCCGCATGTCATGTTTCACGAGAGATTACTAAGTACATTAACTCAAGGGTGTTGTATTCAATGCTGTTTCTTTCAAGACTAATGAAAGACTCCAAAGCTCCAAAGTCCAATTTATTCAGTTGCCCCCAAAAGTTCAGATCTGAACGTCAGTGAGAATCTGTTTTCCGTTCTAGTATTTGACGAGCTACTTCCTCATTTGCCACTGAAGTCTGAAGTGCAATATTCGGCGAAGCACAAAATCGAAAATTACTTCATAACGAAATTGGTGGACTCGATGCCAAAAAAATTGGAAAATGTACTTAAGAACAAAAAAATTATTGATTATTAGTATAAAGGAACATCGCAATTCCAGAATTACCTATATGATTTCGCTATAAATAAATCCCTTCTTTTTCACTTATGGACCTCCAGATTTAAATACTAGAAGTCGACTAACTGTTGCGAAACCATGATACCTAATGGATTTTCTCCATACTTGTTCGCCGAATGCGTCCTGACCACAGGTCTTACTGTTTCAAAGCTTCTTTACTACTTGCTGTTTCCGTTTTTTACATTTCCTTATATTTGAAATTCTTATCTTTATCTGTCGTGGATTTTTGGACTGTCTTAGGTGCTCCTAATAAAAAGAAACCAGACGCATGAAGTAGTTTGTCGATTTGGTTTTTTCGTATCTACGATTCAGATTCAGCGTGCATATGCCACACTGTTCAGATTTTTTTCGTTGTTAATAGTACGTTTCGCTTGGGGATGGATGAGCGAAGTTTCTCCCAAATGCAAACCAGCGGTTTCCCGATTGTTGTCGCTGGTCAGGTCTGCTTACCCTGTGCTGTCCTTCATTAGGTTCTTACTAGAATTTCGTTTGAACATTTATGAATTTGAATTGATAATGCGTCTTGTTAAGAATCGTGCAGAAGTTTTCCTTCGGTTAGGCAAGGCTAACCTTCAGAAAACGAACACGGTCTGAAAGGATGGGTTTTCTTAGCCATTAGTGGCTCATACGTGTGGATGAACAGAATTTTTCTTGAAAATTCTGGCTAAATGAATGATGTTTAAGGGACACGCCCCATACCCCATAGGACGCATTACACGCAAGCGAAGAAATAATAGTGCCCCCATAAGTCGGGTGCGGTGACCAACAGAGTGACTCAGAATCTCATCTATCACCACGGGATCTTTGATGTCCGGTACAATTCATGCCATACATGCGTTATGAAATGTTAACTGTTTGCAAAGTTTGTTTCGAGCTGACAGCAACGCTGAGTAGATCATTGAGATCTCCCTCCGATTTACTTGAACCGTAACGTTTTTCCCATGGTCTCGTTTGCGCATCCGTAGTGCAAAGCGCACTGGGCATCTGCGAATTAATTCTGTGGTTTCGGAGCAGACAAACGCGGCTTAGTTCTCGTTTTAGGTAGCGTGTTTCATATGATTTCGAAAAATTGTCAAATAAACCTGTGGATTTTTCTCAATCCGTAACTATTGATTTCAATTTTTTCAATCGGTCCGGGGGGTAGTTGTTAAAAATAAACTTGAATGGTTGAATGAATCTTGACGCTAAAATAAATTGTCTATGCTTGGCATGTTTCACCTAGGGCGGTGCACAAGTCAAATCTGGTGCTGGTCGAGGTGCCACCTATCCAATGGCAGAACTGGAGCCCGTTCATGTCTACTGTGGTCATGATGGTCCCGTTTTGAGTGTAGTCACGCCCAGTGCAGCCATAATTTCCTCTTCGAACATCGCTGCTTACTCTGGCGGTTTGGACGGAACTGTGCGAGCTTGGCGCTTCCCCTCCGTATTCAGCAGAACTGGTGTTCTAGACCTGTTCGCTCCATGTGAATTGGAAGTTGAAAACGGACCTGTTCTTCGCGGTGAGTTAGACATCCATCGTACTCACATCCTCTTCGAATTGCATTGTACATTGTGAAGAAGTTTCATAATTCAAAATACATTGCCTGTACGTTCACTGCTAATGTGTACCACGGTCTGTGCTCCTCCCTACTCCACAATCTTCAGGTTCCCGAGGTTCCATTTGGGCCTTAGCCATGCATCCATCCAGTCCGATTCTCACAGCTGCGCATTCGGACTGTGCGATTGAATTTTGGTCCACTATCGAATCCAGTGAATCCGTGTCCACACCTACGTTTACGGTTCATCTTGATCGTGTGTTTAAACCTGTCTGTGAGTTAGCCCTTTCCCGCGTTGTCAAATTTCCCATACTGTCGATTTTATCTTCGGTCTAAACAGTTCCTCTTATGGTTATCTGGAGTTTCGGTTGTACATATCGATCTATTTCCTTTTAATGGCACCTTGTGATCGATCAGTGGTCATTTAAGGAATTCGGAAAAGTATTTGATTTTACCGACAAAAATCTGCGAAAGTTCGTGAAATCTTAGTTTCCAACTGTTTAGCTGGTCTGAAATATTAGCAACTGGCCTGCGACTTCGACGATTTAAGGCACGCACCGTACGAAAATACTTCTATCTGCAAACTACTCAAAGCGCGTTAAATGGCCTGTGCATTGCCACTCAACAAGGCGTTATCATAAACTTACTATTAATCAAAAACTTTCTTCGGGAAGTGTTTAGCTCCACCGTCTCTTAGATGGTACCAGACAATGCATTGTTCAGGACACTCTGGCAAACCTGGTGAGAGAAAAGGCGACGAAAGCTTATGTGCTTGTGTTTATCCTCTGTGTGCTTAGAAAAGGCCAGTGACTTTAAGTTTCTCGGGAGCTTGATGACAAGCAGTGGAATGTTGGCAAAAAGATAACGAATTACGAAACTCGGAGCAGTTGGCTTAAACCTGCGACAATTTTGGCGTCACTATGACCTCCGGCTTTCGTTTAAGAGAAGGCTGTACAGTACTTCAGCTCGTACTCCATCCCTGTTGAAGATGCTCGGCTGGTTTCGTCGGTCGTGGACTTGAGGATGCCTCAAAGTTCTTTCCGCCGTAGTTCTTCTCTACTCATGAGCAGATTCGACCTTGTTCTCACTGCCAATCTCTCATTTGATTCCATCAAAAGAAGTAGTGCTCGGCTTGGTTGTCCACTTT
Source organism: Fasciolopsis buskii (assembly GCA_008360955.1). NCBI lineage: Eukaryota > Metazoa > Platyhelminthes > Trematoda > Plagiorchiida > Fasciolidae > Fasciolopsis > Fasciolopsis buskii. Next base: position 24,866 of record LUCM01001238.1, read on the forward strand.
TATTGTTTTCAACTTTATGGTTGGTACAGTTATGGATTATCGCCCAGTTTACATGTCGAAATAGTGTGATCAAAATTTTCTCAAACGATAAATTGAGTTTGATATTGTTTTTCTGAGTGAAGCGACGAGTATCTATCGACCGTCTAGACGATGTGTTTTGCACACCCAAAGTATAAAATGCTGTTGCAGGACGGCGTTAGTCCAAAACTAAATCCCACTCCTATATGTCGGCATGTAGCCTAGCCGGACAAGTTTTATTTGGGTAGTTGGGTTTCACTGAGTAGTTGATTATCCGATAAAATGGCCTCAGTTACCTAAAAGACCGCATTGGCTTTTCAGTTATATATAGATCAATTTTCACAGCCTTTACCCTTGCACCAACGTGCTTTGGTTTTGGTTGCTAGCTCACAGCACCATCTACTGAAAAGAACAATATATCTAGAAAAACTGGAAGGCCGATCGCGAAATAGAAGGGGAAACTTTCGATTTCAAGAAAGCCACCGGCTACGGTCTTAAGGTGTATCACCTGTTGTCTCCATAGATTGCTCAGGAGATTCCGTAAACTCTAACCCTGCATAGATCAATGTTTGCCGATTTACGGCATGCGTATCGTCCGGATGACATCCCAGGTATCGATCGGTGATCGAGTGCACTGGGATACATTGAGGTTGGCTCAGTACGTGTCCAAACCGCTGCAGGCGACGTGGAGTGACTAAGTCAGGGAATGACTGTCTGCATCCAGCACACGAAGACGCATCTCGTCGTTGCTCACCCGATGTTTCCACCAGACATGAACGATGCTTCGAAGATATCCGTGGTCAAACGCAGAAAGTCGCCGGGCGTCCTCAGCACGGATTGGCCGTTTCTCGCAACCGTAAAGTAGAACACTACGAACTGTGGTATTGTACACCCTTGCTTTGAGAGAAAGCCGGGTGTCATGGCGGCGCGACGAGTATCGCAGGTTCTCGAAAGCTGCTCTGGCTTTCGGAATTCGTGGTGTGACCACCTCTCCAACACCTCGGCCAGGTGTGATCAGAGTACCGAGGTACTTGAAGCTATTGACCACCTCTAACCAATTACCACAGGAGGTGAATGCAAGCACAGGCCCCTGCCAGTCTTGACGAATCGCCTTGGATTTTGAAGGAACAAGGCGCATACGTACCCAGATACCTCAATCGTCACGGGGTCTAACACGCGTTGAATTGCCTGTACACTGTCACTGAGCAAGGCGATATGATCGGTATACTGTAATTCGAAAACCATTTCTTGTGAGGAGTTCAACTTCACCATCTAAAAGACGAGATAACGTGTTCAGTAGAACATCCATGACAAATTGGGAAAGAAATGGGGATGTGCGGCAGTCTTGCCATACTTCACTGGAGACGACGAATGGAGGCGAAAGCTGTCCATAAGCCCTGGCTCAACCTGAGATGTGGCGTCACATTTCTGTGAGAACCGACACATACTTATCAGGAACTCTGTCTCTCAACGAACGGTGCCATAGTGCAGACCTGTCAACAGAGTAAAAGACTTTGCGAATGTCCGAGAACACGACGACCGTTGGCCTTTGAAAAGTGGAACGGTGTTGTAACACCTGTCGGAGGATGAGGGTTTGATCGATGGATCCTCGACTAACGCGAAGATCTAGTCTGTTCCTCACGAGTTTGTCCTTCACGCGTGTTGTACAACCTGGGAACAAAAATGGCCGAAAGTAGCTTTGACACTGTTGGGATTAGGCTAATACTCCTGCGGTTAGGGCAGACAATGCACAAATCCTTTAAAACGGTGGAGAAAACGGTTGACTCTCTTCACGAGGAGGGGACATTCTCAGAGTACCAGACCTTCGAGAACAAAACTTGAAATTCTCTGAGCATTTCCGTCTTTCCATATTTAAGTATAGCTTGGAACTTTATGACGTCCTAAGGCTCGGGTTTACCTGAGGATCTCTGCTTCGGTTGGTGGATCTGTTGTCACAGGCCACTGGACGCCTTCCGGATTAGCTGCGGGATGATGGGTTGATGCTGAGGGTCAGCTAGATTGTGCTTGAAAGTGCTCCGCCTAGCTTACAAGAGGTCGTTGCAGGTTGTGCATAGGCGAGTCATCAGCTTCACATATCGTTTCGCTGGTAATGCTTTCCTGCCGATAGCTCGAATGAGGTGAATCAGTTTGGGGGATTTTTCCGTAGTGGCAGCATGTCCCTTCCATCTCCAAAGCTATTTGATACCACCAGATCTCACAATCCCCACGCAACATTGCACAGAGTTCACGTGCCGTTACAAGCCATTCTTGGTTATATTTTCTACCCATTGGGATGAACTGTCGTGCGTCAAGTGGATACAGAGACTTAGCCGAAATCCAATGTCACATCGCGACAGGTCAGGATACAACTCAGTGAGGTAGCAGAATGGAAGGTATTCTTGGTAGCAGACCAATGCTCATTGATGTTTCGTGGCGCTGACAATGCTAGCTTTTCAGCCAGTGCACTTCGGAAGATTGGTAGGCGAGTCGGATCTGGTAGCTTGTCGCAACGTAACCGACGTTGGAGCGTGAGTTTTGAGCGCCCACTAAAACACATGGACAACTTAGTGCTAGCCAATGCATGGTTGGAGTAGTGGGAAATGCTCCAGTACGACCGATAGCCTTGTAGATAGCCCCGCCATTTATAGCAAGTGGTAAATGCGATCGATTTGGGTCCACCACTGACCCGAAAAGGGCGAGCGCCCGATGGGGTGCCAACATTGGAAAGTCCGAAGCATTTACTAGCGAGAAACAGTTGGTAGTCTAAGCCAACAGCCGTCCTCCGTTTTCAGAACGACAGGAATCGAGACGAAAGAGGACTTAAATATGCCTCATTCGAGGACAGCCAACACACTCTCGCATTTATGTCCCCTGCCAAAACCACGATGTCACTCCACCTTGCTGTGCTTAAGAGGTCGTGCAGCCTTTAATAAAAGTGTCCTTGAGTGCATCTGGGCTACAACCTGTTGGTGCGTACAGAGACAACAAACAAATTGTGTCCATCAGAGCGAAGACTGTTTACTATGCCTGAATCTCTAAGTCTCACTTCTTCATATTCTGCTGTCGACTGGGATCCGGTCAATTGGTGCATCCTCGGCTCTCACTGAGAACTATATCAGCAACAGCAACAGCAACACCAGAAGCTGGGGCGTTGGGATCTCCAAGAGGACGCAAGTGAAACTTCAGGAAAGAACTAGCTAGGGATGACAGTCGAGTGCCATAGTTAGTCATGTGTGGAACCCGTTGAATGCGCCATACATCGATAGCTAAGGTCTAGTGTATGGGCTAAGCAGCCCAATTGAAGCATACGCATCAGTGCCGAAGGACGTGAGGAGTGTGCCAAAAAATCGATCCGCCATTTATTGGTTTTTATTGTGAAGGATATAATGTTAATAATACAGCTTTGCTGGTAGATCTAATGCGCCAACGTTACGACCACCTTGGCTAGTCTTTCTCAAGGCACGTTTTACAATAAAGTGACTGCGGGAACGTTCACATGCCGAAGGATGCTTAGTTTCCTGTGTGTGTGTGTGTATGTGAATGTGTGATCTGCCGCGCCAGGTTCAAGAAAGTGGAAGTGATAGCGATTGTCCTAATACGCGCATGTAGGAGAAATGGAGTATGCGTGTGAGAGATGTTCGTCAGTTAGAGAATTTTGAACAGCGATGTCTACGTAGTATGGCTAGGATTTGATGGAGCGACCGGGTGAGTTATATAGAGGTCAGGAATCTAATACTAGGTGCCGGCTCTCAGGACACCTTGTTTCATTGTGTGAAACTCAATAGACAACGTTGGTTGGGTCACGTGTTGCGTATGGCGAACACTCGCCAACTATGTCGTGCCCTATTTTGTGTTCTTCCCAATGAATGGAAGGAGCCATGTGGAGGTCAACAGATGACGTGGCAACGTGGAATGAGAAAATGTACAGTGTAGTTAATGTACGTGTCTCATGTCTTCGTGGTTGGGGTCCGGAAGACCCCTGTTCCCTGTGTTGGGTACTGTAGCGTCTTGTCTCTTCCCATCTGTGGAGATCCACTCTTTTTCCCCTTGCATATTCAATCTTTTTATACAAACATCTGACTTTGGTGTAAAGGCAGTGGTCAATGAGGCTTAGCCCGCTGTTTATCGCTTAACCATGATGATGATGATGATGATGATGATGATAATGGTATTACGAACGAAGAAGTGCATCAGTCCGTGGAATCAGTTTCCGTGGTATTTGACTGCTATCTGAGAGAGAACGCGAGAGACCCAATGGAGGACGTATGCCAGTCGCAAGCCCACTATCAAGCCTGCTGCAAAACCCAAATGTTGAGTATTGAGTGGGATAGGATTTTGCACGAGTCCTTGGAAGAACAAACGGTTGTGTGCGTTGGAAGGTCGATTTTGCAGATGAGAGAAGAGCTGAAAAGCGTCCGTGCGTATATCAGTCACGCTTGATTTTATGGGCTGTGAACTGCTGAACTTCTTGGTTGCCCAGCCTAGAGTAGGTTGAAGATGCACTTCTAGCCTTTGTGCAGTCAAGCAATTTCTGGGAGCCAACAGAATTACTGTAGACGAACCAGTGGCCAGATGATCGGTTTATACGCCTCTTCTGAAGAACTTCGCCGTGTTAATGGAACACAGGTGATGTATGAGTTACTGAGAGTTGTAGTATCTCTGATTTGGTAAACTGTCGTGCTCCATGGGGCATCTTTCATTTCTTTGATTTCTCTCAGGCACCCAGCTTTCATCTGTACCTCCGCGATGCTGAGGCATGCATCAGCGGCCACAAGCTGGCGACCCGCCCGACATGCGGACTAAAGGGGTTGAGGGTAACCAGGGCGAATAGCCTTGGTGGGTATGCCTTCAGCGGGTGAAGACGAATGCTTCCGGATAATCGGATATTATCTATTTTGGGCGCAAAAGTTACCAAGGTAATTCGCCCAACCAGCAGATTTGCATGGATCCTTGGGTTGCAGTGAATGCTTCCGAGTGGTCAATGAGCTTCTAGTGAGCCATCGGCGATCATGCACCAAAGTCACCTCGGGCGCGTCGGGCGTCCCTTAGTTGTAGACTATCACCAAACGACGTATTTACCCGTGGTCAACCACCAGCTCCCAACATTTAAATGTTCTGTTGCCCAGCTGGGTGGCACTTGGTTCTGCACTGGCTAGAAGTACCACGAGCAAAAGTCGGGTGACTCTGAGGACGTTGTCTCTTACTCTTCTCAAGTATCTTCATTGTTTATCTCTACAGTTTGCTCTCATCATACTACGTCGTACTCGATAAGTCAAGCGCTCTGTGCTTCCCCAGTGACTGGGGTGAATCAGACGCGAACTGGGAATGTAAACCCAAACACTGGGTCCCGCGTGCATATAGCCCGTTGGAACGTAAAAACTCTTCTGGATACAGGTGGCCAATGCATCTCCATGCTTGCCTATCAAAATTTCGCCTACACAACTCCGGCAGCCGGTGTGTTCAAGTCCCTCAGACGACTGCATCCTACTGGATGTATCATAGTGAGTCGGAAGAAAATTCGGGACTTCACGGTGTTGCGATAACGATGAACGGTCGAGGTCACAGCGCCTTGGATTCTTGGGAACCAGTTTCTCCAAGACTTGCAACGGTACGATTTAGGAGCACTCCTTTTGATATGACCGTCATTCCTGTCTGCACTCCTACTTAACAGGCTGAACTGCACGCTAAAGATGCCTTCCACAACGAACTTCACTGTTTGGTTAACCGTATCCCAAAGCGCCACATCCTAGTTGGAGTATGTTGGTACACCCCTACGGGACTACCAAACGAATACACTCACCAGAAACTAGAAAGATTCGGCATCGGTGAACGGTATGGAAATGGTGGTTTCGTTTACGGATCTCAATCGACCGGTCGTCACCAATGCCCTGCTTTTAACATCAAAAACGACATCTGCGTAAGTAGTGCTCTAGCGACGGTTGGAAAGCGCATCATATCGACTATATCTTGGTGCTTTCTCGCTGCTCATCATTGATGGAAAACCGTTGGGCATACCATGGAGGCATACCAGGGAACGTAAAACGACACGGCCCACACACTGATACGCGCTCCCCTCAAGCTCCACCCTTCAGCGCGACAGAAAATCCAACCGCACCGCAGAATGGATATGATTAAGTTAAATCCCCACAATACCAGAACCCCGTCCAAACGCCATCACATTTAAACTATCCCCAATTGACGAAGATGGTAGCCTAGATTAGCTGCGGATGGGGCTAGAAGTACCCATCACCGGCACATCCCTTAAGCAGCTAGGCAAAGTCAAATGAAGCAGGAAAGATTGGATATCTATAGAAACTCTTAACCGGTATGCCAAGGTTAGAAACGTGAGACTGCAGAATTCACTAAAGTACCAAATTCTCAACCATGAAGATGCACGCTCAGCGAAAAGCGACCGAATGAGATATTGGTATGAAATTGCAGACCTCTCGGAAACCGCGGCTGCCGTTGAAGAATTCCGAAGCTTTCCAGTCTCATGCGCTCTTCGGAGAAGGCGCAACCTCCGCCCTCCACACCTCCTGACGGCAGTGGCCATCCCCTCAGGGTGCGAACAAAAGCTCCAAAGACGAGTCGAACGTATCAACCAGCTGCTCAATCGCCCTTTTATCCAGTCTATTTGTGTAATGTGGAACAATATGAAATTGATCTTGAGTCTCCAGACGAATTGGGAATCAGCTCGGCCGTTCAGACAATGAAAAAAATAAAGCCACCCCGTGAGGATGACATTCCACCCGAGGTCTTCAAATTTTGTGTACCAACTTTGTTAAGCCCACAAGCTAAGCTGTTTGGTCGTATCTGGGACTCCCAAACTTTCCCCAAGGACTGAGCGACCTCTATCCGACTCCATATACGACGGAGGGCGACAAGACTATGCGCGCGAATTACAGAAGTGTCAGCCTCATTGATACAGGATCTGAGCGCTTTGCAGCCGTTCTGCTAAACCGATTTGTGGTTGCTCGAGACGCACGAACACGTTCTATTTAGTGTGACTTTCGTCGAGGAAATGGTTGTATTGACCAGATCTTCACACTACTAATTCTAGCACGACGATATAAGTTTCGGCAATGCAGCGCAGCATGCTTCATCGACGTTCATGCAACATTCGACTCTGTCGACAGACAGTCGCTCTGGGGCATACTTCGAATCGACAGGATGCCAGAAAAGTGCGATAGACTGTTAGAAGCATATTAAGCGTAAATACATAGGGCGTCCGTGCCAACAGCGAGGAATCTGCAGAGTTTTCCCTTGACTCCGATGTTCGTCAAGGTTACCCGCTATCACCTGTTCTATTCAATACATTATGAACTAGATAATGCGTTGTACCCTTAATAATTTTCGTGATTTTTCGGTCATTTTCCCTCGAGTTCTCTAACGACATTGTTATTCTGGGAGGGGAATCTGCCACTGTACAGCCGGTCCTAGACGGGATTGTATGCGAAGCCATGACTGTTGATTAGAAGGTAAATATCAAAAACGAAGTTCTTGACAACTTCGCAAGTCCCATCACATTGTATTCACATCAATGACGACACTGAATAGGTGCCTCACTTTAAGTACCTGGGCTCCACTACCCAACCAAACTACCAGGTCAGAGACGAGGTTAAGCTCCAAATAGACTGCGCCAAGAGAGCTTTCCTATCCTTTAGCAAAGCACTGTGTTCTCGAAACAAAGTAAGCCTCCGTACGAATCTGCGCATTTTGCTGTGCCACCGTCCACTCATTCCTTACGTATGCATGCAAAACCTGGCTACTAAGGATAGACGGTACAAAATGACTGGAGGGCAAAACTCAAGTAATATAAATCCATCTGAAATGCCACTGTGCGCCGGCACTATGAACGTCGAAAAACTTTCGTCGTTTCTCCAAAGGCATCGCCTTCAGTGGTTTAATCACGTTCTCCACCGAGCGGAGATAGAATCAACGAAAAGGAACCTGTTATTGTCACCCTGTTCAAGCTGCAAGTGTCGCCTTGGTGGTCATTTGAATACGTGGGTTAGCATCATTAAAACGGACATGGATTGCTTAGGTCTTCAGTCGGTTTTCGGAGTACGCAATTGGAACAGCAACTGGATTTTGCGATGTGCTGATCGCAACGTATGGATGGCCGCAATCAGAGACATCCAAGAAACCGACTTATCCTCTCGCAGGAACTAGTCGCATAAAAGTAAATTCCCTTAGTTAGTAGGCACCGGGTACTCTTCACGTCGCAGTGTTATCAACGCCCTCGTGTTATTTTTTAGGGAGATCATTTCCCAAGCGGAAACTCATCACGCTGTCGACACTGTCGCTTATTCAGGGCTAACCACGTGGATGTTAGCCGTTCCCTTGTCCACAGTCCAGGGATTTACCTAGTAGTATGCAGCTCTGTCCTGGGCTGCGCATGTTTGTGTATCGCCTGCATTGCCGTCTAAAGCCGGTGGTTTTTGAAAGGGGGGTTGAGGTTGTCTGTCCGTGAAGTAACGAAAGATAAGAAGGTGCTCCACGTAGAATGAGTTGGAGGTCTGGATTGGATGCTTGAAATCTCACGCAGTTGTTGGAGACCTTAGGCTATATTGCTAAGTGCCGCAGTTAGTGTTCTTACGTTCGAAACGTCGCCCATTCTATGGGGTTCTTCTGATTTATAGCCTTGCATTTGTTCTTCCGTTATGGTTCGGTGATGCAAGTTAGCAACCGAGATCTGTACATTGATGCAAGGTTCGTGATTGCTAAAACCAAACTGGACTGGATGTTATCTCAGTGGGAAATTATCTATTTTGTACTTGAAATTTTGGCCGATGAATAAACAGTTGCCATGAAGTCGAAATACAGCTCACTGTACTCTCTGAGTATATCGAGTCAATGTGGAGATCTGACTCGTCTTTCGCCTTAGAATTACGTCAGTCCATCCACGTTATACTCCTCCGTCAGTTCGGGATCTGAATGGGATTTTCACCGGTTATCCTATTTGGCCGTAACCTGGTTAGCTACCTTGCCTGGTCTACTGGGTATTCGTGCAATTCGTCATTACTTGGCCTTTCACTATTTTGGTGTCCGATCTACAATGGTGCAACAGGCCCTAAAGCTTCGTGCATGTAATGACGGCTAACTAGAGTGTATTTTCACTCTGTTTGTATAATTTAATTGATTTACCACCAAACTTCTTCGCCTCTGAATTGCAGCTTCGGATAAAGAGCCTCTTGGTCGTCCAACGTGTTTGCACTATTTGGTCAATCGACCAGATTCTTCAGTGGCATCACAGTGTTTGGTGGGTACAAGTACCGGTTGGCTGTTTCTTATGGACGTCGAGACTGGTCAGATCGTTAGCCAGTGCTCTCCGTCCCCTCGAATCGGATCATCTATGGCGACCAAGGGTGTTGGTGAGTTTCCGTTTTTCTAAGTGCGTGCTCGGTCATACACCTTCATTCATCCGAAACTGAGCTGAATGGTATTGAGACCAGTTACAATACAAAGCATACAGGCCTGCTCGGTGATAAACGAGATAAATTTACGGAGCAGTGAGAGTGATTCTGTGTTGCACGTATAATGATTTTGGTAAAAGGTCATTCAGACGCACTGGATGATAAGATTTTACATACGTTCAATGATTAAAATTTCGGTATCCGGTATGTACGTTATAGGTTCGAATTCTACGCCACTGGTCGCTTGTCTTCAAAATAAAAAGTTGACTGCGACCCCACTCCAAAGATAGAATGAGCTCACGTTTTATTAATAAAGGCAGTAAGCGGAAAATCCCCACCAAACACAGATTGACAAACGAACTAATTTCCAATAACTTGTTGATTCCAATTTGCATATTGGAAAAGACCTCCTCTGTTTACGCCGTCGTTTTCGGTAAATTTGTTGGATTCGTGATTGGTGTGGTTGCTCTGTGGTGCGCTTAAACCACGTTACCTTGACTGAACTCTTGGGCCGAAATACTATCAATAATTAACTATCTAATATGCATACTTTTTACCAATTTTGCGTCTGTATTTCTGGTCTGATAATCCTAACCATTCGTCATTTACCCTCACCTGCGACACTTTTTGCTGCCATTGCGTCCGTGGTGGCGTTTGTAGACGAGTCGTCTTGGCACAGCCCCGTGGCTCTAAACGCCCTTGCTTCACATCAGACTTTGTCTTTGGCAATCGGTGCGCACGAAGATAGTTGTTTACGTTTCTACGATATAGGGCGTATGTCCTCGGAACGGTCGATGGTTGGGCACTCACCTTGCGTCGATACAATGGTAGCACATATGGATGCAATCACTAGTTTAGCTGTGGATGCCCATGGGCTGTATCTGATAACCGGAGGTAAGCGGGTTACGTTTGCTGCATATCTTTTTCACTTCTTCACATTTACCGTTATACTGCCCCACATTTCGACGTGGAATTTCTATTTGATCGGCTGTCTTGACTTTCTTCAACAGGTCATGATGCGTCTGTTCGTGTTTGGGATTTGGAGTCACGTGCATGCGTGCAAGAGATCACCAATCACCGAGCCAAGAATAACGAGGCAGTGCATTCTGTCGCTTTGCATCCACGACTACCGTTAGCAGCAAGTGCTGGGGCTGACGGCGTGTGTAAAGTGTATGTGACATCAGTCTAGCCCTCTCTTATCAAAAACGTGAAACTAATAAAGTCGTGTATGCTCCATATTCTTCGGTACTATTCACTCATCGCAGCGTTTTTAACCGATTTCGTGCTGTCTTTATGTGTATCCGCGTTCATCTATGCTCGCGCCCAGTTACTCCAGGAGATCTCTGAATAGATCGCCAGCGATGCGAGTTGGCATACAACCTGACAAAGATCCTACTTTCAAGTCGTTTTTTGTTGCTTCGTGCTCTTGTTCATTTTTGTTCACGTGTGTCTTACTTTCGTATTTTCCTCGGTGCACACGATTCAGAGACCTGGCGATACTTTTTTGTCTCTTTGCTCATCTGATTTTCGACTGCAGCTCGGTGCTTCTGAAATTCATTTTCTCTCCAGCTTCCGCATAGGCCCTACTTCTGCCTTGTCTGGAATTAAGGCGCCACTACTTTTGTCGAGACCGGTATTCACAGATAAAATCTAGTGCATGTCCCTTCCAGTTTGCAACCGACGGCTTCCCATGATCTCTACCGTTTCACGGTCATAACTCCAAGCTGATGCACAAACCGGTCGAATGCGTTTGTCGTCCGTGACGACTGATTACTGATTGTTTGTTCTTTCTTCGTGCACCGTCCTCTAAGCACGGTGTAATTCCCCCCATTGTTCTGATCATTATTGTTTAGTAAGCTTGTGGACAAATGGTTGTTGCATTCTAGTGTTCATCTGGTCCATTTTTCTTTACCCGTCCCCGTTTTGGAACCCCATAAAAATGGTCATCCTAATGGCAAGTTGGAGTAACATTATTGTGTTTCTGCTTTTTGTTGCTTCGGTGATCCGACGATCGACGTATTTCAATGATATGATCAGGCGGTCTAATAATACCCATCCCTGATACATTATCCTCTAAATTGTACTGTTCAGTGGGAAAATCGTACCTCCATATTCCCGATGTTTAACAAGAACCTTGTCACAAATCGGTTGCCATGTTTACAAAGAAAGAATGAAAAACGAAACGAAGTCGCTACTTAGGGTTTACTACATTGTTAGTTCTTTCAGACTTTTCTGATATCCAGGACAGAGGACGGGAACAATATTTTTGCAACCCCTGGCGAGTCGGCGACTGATAATTCTGTCCTTACGCCTTTTGTTCGTTTAGAATTAACGCTCCCGAATCCCCCAGTTTTTTAATAAAGCCGATGATTGAGGATTTCGATTCGTACTTCGTTTCCAGGCTTTTTTCAACGGGAGGAAAAGACTGATTGCCTTATTCAATATTGGCTGCAACCGCCACACCACGATGCTATCAACAGTTTGTTGCTATTTTTTTCAATGGCGAACGCTTGCGAACAGAAATTCTAGTCGTCCTGTTTCAAAATCTGGTTTACCGTCGTTGCCGTCTCTAACGGCTTCAGTTGGTCGTCACGATTCAAAGTCAATCCTACGCCGAATGATCAAGCAAGAACGATAAAATGACCTTAGGGCTGTTGTTCATTTTCATGAAATGGTTCATCACCTGGTATCGACACTCAGCTCGCCATTAAGAAACCATGGGAGCAACGTACATTGGTTTCATCCCTGTGTGGAATCATCAGCGGCGCATATCCACCGCGCCTGAACTGGGGCGATTTTTGCCGTTACACTATCGAGTAGACTTCCAATCGATTGTTGAGACATGATGTTGCGCCTATCCGTCACAGATTTGCAAGGCCGCTAGCGCATAGCAACTGGCCTCTGCTGACTTCTCTTAAAGTAGCCTAAGAATAACAAAAGCTTTGACATGGCCTATAGAGCTTGGCTGCTCGGTGTGTTAATAGCAGGTTACGTTTTCACCTGATAATTCGTCATGTGGTATCAGCGTTGAAAGCTTCCCTGGTAACTTAATGGCTAAGGCTTTTAGCTCGTAATCGTTCGTTCCGGGTTTGCGTCCCAATGCGGGCGTAGTGGATATGTGCCACTGATGAAAACAGTGTACTGCTCCGTGGTTTCTTAATGGTGAGTTGAGTGTTGATATCACATGGTGGTTCGTTTTATGAAAAAAATAACCTCCTAATACTAATACGTACATGTTCTCTATTTGTCATAATAAAGTTGTCTGTATAGGTAGAAGCTCATTGGGTGACCTCCATGTTTCTCAGGTTCATTGTCTCAATCCTCATTCCTAGTTCGAACACTGCTCCCGCCTATCTGTGAGTATATAACGAAAATTAGACCGTTTTCAATCCATCCGCGAAATTGGGCTCTTCAGAGATTCCATATTTGTCTTCTAACTTGCTATATTAGATCTCTGGTACGTGCGTCGTTCGCCTGAATCCAGACGGGCTTGTCGGTTAGCCCTATTTCCCAGACTTGATCCAGCTTCGTGGTCGCCATCACTCGTACACGTACCGGAACAAAGCAGTTTTACACATTCGGTACTAGATCTTAGCCTCGTTTTACATCGTAGACATTGCAGCGGCCCATTTGATGAATGTGTACTCGCCCTATTTACGAGCAGTTACTGATCTTTTTATGGTATGCTTATCGCATTTTTTTTTAGAGGAGACATGCCCCATTGACACCAGTGCCTATCACACGAAAGATAAGACCGATAACCATAACCTTGAGTCTTGGCACATGCCGCCCCAGTGCATCAAGCCCGGTAACGAATGATCATATCACCGAATTAGGTGGCAGTTTTCCTGTCTGCTATCCCGAGCATGCCAGGAAGCTTGTAGATTCCTCTAACGGAGCCAGCAGTAGTACCTTAGTGTTGATGGAGGTGAGGACTCAAATCCAAGCAAGAACAAATTATAACCAATGGCTATTTCAACATGGACAAGTAAATATGTCAAGGTATCTAGTGATACACTGGAGACCAAATTGCTTTAATATACAGCCTTTTTAGATAACATGCTTAAAGCATGAATGCAGTGGGAGGGACATTTCCCAAAGCCACTGGGATCTATTACACGGGGGCAGGGCGACGGGAGTAAACGGGCATCAAACCACAAGGTCACTCTAGGTCATATGTAGTAACAAGCCGAGATGACAGGGAGTTGCCGTCTACCGCCGAAGTGACTGGCAGATCTGGGATTTGTACCTCTGATCCTTTTTGGTCTAAGAAAGGTGGCGAAAATTTGATTTCAAGTCTATCACTGAGAGCACGGGTAGCATAGTGCAGTATACTCATCGGTATGTGTTGTGTTGGTTACTGGGCCCCTAGGGTGTCTAGCATCATCCGAAGGTCGCATGTCCTGATTAGTCATCCATTGACCCAGAGGTTTGTGGATCCCATGCTTCATCTTTCTGCGTTTCGGTTTGAGTTCTGCACAGCTAAAGCCCGCGGCAAAGCATCTCTCAGAATGCTTGACATAGTTTTCGCAAGTCTGAATACAGATGATCTGCAATAGTAATCATGGCGGAGGACGAAAACAATGAATGGTAAAGAGAGGAGAGAAGAACAATGTGCGGAGACGCAACGTCATCGTTCAGCATCAAACACCAAGGCAGGCCTCACTGACCGCTGTCTTTCTCCCGGGAAATGACATTTCGCAGGGCGCAGAGTAACCCTAAGGGAGTTTAGAAAGAGAAGAATGTTGTCATAGGCAGTATGGAATAAAGTCTAACTGTATGGACGCATTTTTCCAACCATTCTGATTCGACAGAAAGTGACAGCAAGATCGCCACTGTTCATGGTTCACTGCCATATCCTCCAGTGTCTCCAGCCACCTAGTTGACCAGTCTTTCGGACCCCAAACGCGAAGGCGTGAGACACTTACTTTACCTAACTTCGCTGTACATTTTCTCATCCCACGTTGTCACGTCATCTGTTGGCCTCCACATGGTTTCCTCCATTCCTTAGGAGGGACACAAAATAGGGCACGGTATGGTAGACGCGTGTTCGTCATACGCAACACGTGACCCAACCAGTGTAGCCTATTGAGTTTCATACGCTGAAACAAGCTGTTCTCAGAAATGGCACTTAGTACTAGATTCCTGCCCTCTATATAACTCACCCGGTCACTCCATCCAATCCTAGCCATACTACGTAAACTTCGATTGTCGAGAACCTCCAACCGACGGACATCGCCCACACGCATACTCCATGTCTCGCAACCGTACAACAGAACTGAACACACTGCAGCACAGTACACACGACATTTCAACTTCAGTGAAATATCAGGCCGACGCCACAAGTGCTTCAATCCAGCGTAAGCTGCCCGAGCCTTGGATATACGCATACGTACCTCCAATCGCGAGCTACCATCGTTAGACACGCAGCTACCAAGGTAGGTGAAACGGTCCACCATTGTTATCTCCTCTCCATCCAGTATCAAGTTCGACGCTGCTGTCGTCCAGTTCTGTAACAGTACTTTGCACTTTGAAGGTGCAAAGCATATGCTAACCCGAGCAGGCGACTTTGAGAGTCTATCTAGCGCGCGTAGTGCATGATCCGTGGATTTGAGCAGGCACACGACGTCATCTGCGTAATCTAGGTCGCATAGCTTCCCTCCATTTCCCAGTTCGACTCCTACATCCCGGAGACCTCCTAAAGCATCTTCCATCACCTCGTCCACGACGAAGTTGAACAAGAATGGAGATATGGGACACCCTTGTCGAACGCCACTAGTCGTTTCGAATGAACTTGATACCTTCACACCACCAAAGTTATGCGAGTAGAATGCTCGCAACAGATTTATGACTTCCCGGTGTAGAGCACTGAATAACGCTGTCCGATCCACGGAGTCGAAAAGCACCTATCAAGTCGAGGAAGACTACGATCGTCGGGCGCCGGTGCGTGTGGCGCGTTTCGAGTATCTGTCGAAGAGTGAATATTTGGTCGATGCAACCTCGACCTGGCCGAAATCTGGCCTGTTGTTCGCGGATATTACTCTCGCGATTTGGTGTCAGACGACGCAGCATTATCGAAGCTAACACCTTAGTAACTATCGGAATTAAACTAATCTCACGATGATTGCTGCAGTCACTCCGTGTACCCTTCTTAAAGATGGGTATAATCAATGACTCATCCCACGATAGCGGGATACGCTCCTCGTTCCAAATATCACGAAGTAAAGAGGTAAGTGGTTTCATCAGCACTTCTCCACCCAATTTGAAAAGAACTGGGGGAAGGTCGTCGCGACCGGCAGCAAAGACATTGGGTGGGAGACAGAAGAGACAGGCTGAATTAGAGATTGGGAACTGTGAACTGTAGCGTACTGATCACTACCCACCCCACCTGCGCTCGATGCAATGGGCGGCGCTGTCCTGATTATCCTGCGCGACGACCGATGCAGTATGGAGTTATTTGTAGGCGTGTAACTCATGGGGAATAATGGACGGGTACTTCCAGGGTGTTCATCCGCTAAGCAGGAGAACGATTAGGATTCTCAACCAAAGTCTTTGGTTCTCACAAGATCCTGAGCGCAAGGCAGCGGGATATGTTTAGCTGAGTGGAAGCCCATCTACTTGGGTCAATTATTCTCCCACTCGTTTTTCCGACTGGGCTGCTAACTCAGATCAACCCCCGACTTGGAGGACCAAGAAACTACTTCGTCAGGCCTCCATCCATTGACCTTCCAGGCATGATTGGATCTTCGACTTGAGATAAGCCATCCTGCATAGCTCGTTGGATCATGAAGGCATGCCTGCCGTCAGGTCATGTCAAGGTGTATTCTCGTTTTGATGGTGCCTATGCCGAAGACTTGACCCTGGGATCCAGTACCTCGCGCCCAAATTCTCATTTACTCAGAAAATTCTCCCGATAAATTTTTCCAGTACTACGAAGACAACGGTGTTCAAACAACAACGGCGCTTAATGACCATATCACGGAGCCGTAGAGCAATGCCGACTTCACTACTTCCATACACATTGGATGTTTGACCGATAATCGGATGTCACTCCTACGCCACATATGGTTCAAATTAACAAATCTTTTCTTTTATCTTTTGATTGCTTTACTATTGAACCAACAATGTACATCAGTCTTCAGGAAGTGGGCCGCGGCCATCAGAGGGCTGACAAGCGAGGAAGCTGACCGACGGTGGCTGGATTCGAACCAGCATGTTTCAAGTCCTAACGCCGCGACCTTATCCGTCTGACCACCGCCGGCCAAATCGGGCCTTCCGTGTGAGCGACTACAACGAGATAAAATTACGGACGTGACTAAATCAGTCCACTTCATCCAGTTGTTTTCTTGAAAGAACAAGGTTCGTCTTTCATCTGCTTCAAACTTCCAACAGCACTCTACGCTTTGCAGGTGTATAACGCATTCCACACATATACTGCCCTTAAGATGATGGAGAAAAACTGCTTATAACAACATGCCCATCCTCACCAGCCATCCATTGGGATCCATAAGTCCTCTGTGGCCTGGATACTACCCGACTGCCCAAACTGAAGTACAGTTCTAATATAAGGAACCTCTCCGAGCCTTTGACTAATTGGTCTAACACCCAAGACAACAGGACTACCTGAGATCCACGTAAACTACTAGGAAACGACGACTGGTTACGCGGTTCATGCGTCCACCGGATGGAGTTAGACAATTCTGAGTGCTCAAGTCCACTCCCTCCTCCACAAATACTGGTGAGCATGCAACCGTATGTTTTGTACGATGCTCATGCTTGGTTTGGAATTGGGTTATGCCAGCTTCCCTAAACTGATTACCAGTAGGCAGTCAACTCGATAGAGATCGCCGGGCATTCGCCTTCGCGCTCACACCTTAGTGGGAACACCTGTATCGAGAGGAGGCAGTGCGTGAGATTTCCTCAGCGGAAGCTATCTGAGTTGCATGGCTATTCGGACGTCCGTCGTGACATGAAGCCGGGCTATGCTGATTCAGTTGGAGTGCAGAAACGGGTGATGTGCTCTTGCGATAATCTTCTTGCGTATACAAACCGTCTGTGAAATCCACCTGCGCCCTCTCTGTTTGGTACAGATTCGTCCTAAATCCCACCGTCTATTACAAGGAAATATATTGTGCACAAACCCTAATCTGTGCCGGTTTTTCTTTCCTTCTCCACTCAGACTTCATTTATTCTCTCCTTTCCGGGTGTGTTTTGTTTGGCGCATGGCTTGAATCCGGGAAGGTGTGATTATATTAATACTAGGAACAAAATGAATGGAGCTAATAACGAGTGTATTATGCGGTGACGTCTTTCGGCAAGGGGTGAGATGCTTTATGAGTCCTGAATGCGGACCGCCGATGATTAGGAACGCTGGTCTGATGTACTGATCCGGCGCTCAAGGGCCAATGCTGGGTTTGTAATAGATCTCTCGAAACACCTAATTATTCGTCGAATAACGGTCTCTTCCCCGTATTTCCTTTTTCTGGTAATGGAACGCTCATCTCATCAAACAGTCGCCTGAGTTCGCCTTCCATGTACACAGGTGCACTGTTTCTTGTTTGCCCGTTGTTTGTCCTTGTCATTTGTTTTCCTGTGCTGCATATCGTTGTCGATGCCCAGCTAATTTTAACTGCAATTCGAATTCGAATTGTGCACATTTGTAAACGCATTACGTACCATGATGATACGAAGTCTTATCTTGCACAGTACTCATATCATTCTTATCATTAAGGTTTGCAGACAATTTTCGATTTTTACCCGTGTGTTTTTGTGTCTATGTAGGTCAAAAAGTCACAGGACAATATAATAAAATCTGGACAATTAGAATTGAGTAATGGAAACAGTTCGGTCTGATCACAGTGGTTTTCAGTACAGTTTTTATACGTTTGGAAAAAACGATATAGTATTTTTATGTCGTAATAACATGCGGCGTACTGTTTAACATTTTGCAGTATCAGCAGCGAACTGCATTGTTCATACGATATTCTTGGCATAGTATGTATAAGTCACATTTCCGTAATCGTTCCCCGGTGGAGACGGTCTTTTTGCCACTATCGGATTTCTGAAATACCTCTTCTCCATTTAGGTATGCCGCGTCCACTGAGTATTGGACCACAGGGTAGACCAATCTGAGTGTGAGCAGCCTCCGGCTCGGCTTCCATACGTAGTCTCCATCCTCGAGTCCACTGAGTCAGTCTGCTTGGATCACGGTGCAATTCCAGTTGGGCTTTTTGCTACAGAAAGTATTGGTGGAGACAATTTGTATCTATTCTTCACGGAAAATGTTATCGAGTAATGCGACGTAGTTTTCTTTTTATATACAAAATACTCGGTTTAATTTGATAAAATACGCATCCTCATCGGTTAATACTTGCACGTACGATGCTGCGCTCATGGGCCATCGAGTTTAGCGTTCTGGAATTATTAGATTTTCGAGAAATCACTGACGGAATGGTTTCCAGTTGTCAGACAAAGTCAGGACGTTCTATCACATTGGTCAACGATAAAGCGGGGCGTTGGCCTCGTCTCGTGCGGATACAGATGATCCACTGTTCATTCCGTCTCATCCAGAAACAACTACGTCATATTAGCTGGGCAAGATCATCGGAGTTTCGGCATTAGATTCTCGCTCGGCTCCTCGTTACCCTTGGTCTGTGGAAACCTTATATGGTTTTTCATCACTCAGTTTCACCATCATAGTTTCCGTGAGGCTTTTAAATCGAGAGACCTGTCCACACCAATGATGAATTAGGTATGCGATAAAAACTAGCTTTGTGCGCATCCCACTGACACGTTTCAGGCTGGCGTAGACATTCTGTACACATCGCTGCCTACCGTGTGTGTGTGTGTGTGTGTGTGTGTGTGTATGTACGTTTTCCATCTTGATTCGCACAATCCGCGGGACGATTTCGTTCTCGAATTGGATGAGTCCTTGCTACCTCTTTCTATATCACATCATGCGCCAAAAGACTTTCATAGAAGCGAAATCGTAGACTACTCGCGTGTTAGCCATGCGAGTTTCCCGCCCCAATTGATGATAATCTGTCCATTTAATGAGGTAGTTTTTGGGATCACTGAACTGATTTATACGCCATGCAGATATCAGAGTACTCAATTAATCAACTACTAACTACGGTCTTACACACTGGTACATCAAGGAGTATCAATTTTACAAATTCTTTGCCGTGTTGTATGACAGCTAAAAGAAGCGCGTCCAAATGCTCATATAGATTCCGTCGAACACCTTTAGTTATCATCCTTCCGTTTTTGTCAACGTAGAATTTCAAGAGCTGTCAAGAGTTATCTGTGGTAATAATGCTTGCAAGAATAACTCATAATGTGTATTGAAGATGTTCGTCGCTTGATGGCTTTGGACCATCGATGTTTGCAGAGTTTCTAGGCTTGGAAGGAGCTACCGCTTAGGTCATGTTAATGTTAGGAATCTGATATTCAGTACGGGTTCACAGTTTTTCCAGCTTTGCAGGTTTTGTTGGTTCGGTCACGTGTTGATTAGAGTGAACACGTCTACCATGCGGTGTTCCATTTTTCGTTCGTCTCACGAGTGAAAGAAGCCAGATGGAGGCCAACAAATTATGTGGTGGTAGACAGCAACTCGCTGTCGTCCAACTGGTTGCCACACCTGACCTAATGAGATTCTGTGTGGTTCTGTGCCACTCCGAATTCCAGGGTCATGTTGGCCGATCTTCCTCTGTGTAGTGGTCCCTGGTGGATATGGGTTGTGCCCTTTCCGCAATACCCATGGGCAGAGCACGTCATAAAGTGTAAAGTGAGAAAATTTACGGTGTAATTAGGTGAAGTTAGTGCCTTACGTCTTTGTGGCTGGTATCTAAAAGACCCGACAATCAGCTGACTAAAAACACTGAATGATATGGCAGCCAACCGTGGACAGTGGAGGTCATGTTGTTATTTTTGTGAAATCAGAATGAACAAAGAAAGTACGCTTGCATAGTGAGATTGTATTCCGTCTGCTGGTTTCTGCGGCATGCTTTTCTTAACTGTACATTTTCACTGCCTATCCCCTGTACATTGCAACCTATGACTCTGGGGAAGTGGCATCAATCAGTATGGCTTGCCCTGCCGTTTAATACTGAATGCTACTTCCACCGATCAAATGAATTATTGATCGTTCCAACAAAATACTACGCATTCTTTTCAGGGTGTAAGATTTGTACCATCCAGACGCATGCTTTGCTTTCCATGTTCAGGTGTTTCCAAAATTGCTGGTACGTAGATCTACACTTGAGATCCTTGTGCTGCAACAGAAACCGGCTTAGAGAAGATTCATTACAGCATTAGTTTTGTCTGCGGATTTTTGAATAAATCTGTATTAGTGAAAAACTGTACGAACCACGGTGACTGTAGATTCGCAAGTCCAACTGGGACTTTCAGATGGAATGAACTGATTTACGCTATGTGAAGTAGAAGGAACTAGGGTATTTGTCAGCATTGTTTGCAGTTCAAGATAACTGAGAAAGTGACTCGGAGGAAAGCCAGTCGAATCTTCATCTTTATCAAAGCCATGTCTGTGATATATTCATTTTTCTTCGAGGCACTGTGACTGACTAGTCACTCAGGATAGTTTAGAGAGCTGTGAGCAGTCGGAATCATCTGGTATCTGCGTCTGTAAGTCACGTTTGAAGCATTTGTCGTACTTTGGGTGCAGACTGACAAAACATCTGTCGGAGAGGCAGTTATTGTGCGGCAGGGATCCGTGACCGCTCAAAACGGATAGATGCCGCATCATGCCGTGAAGCTCAGCTAACCGTTGACAATCAGCTCGCCGCCGAATTCTTCCACGGAGGGCGGGAATGTCTCAGGTTCCGAGTAGGCTGATCACGCTGGGTGCCTATCAGTAGACTTCCGAGTAACCACGCACCTCAAATAGCCTCCGCTGAGGAAATCTCACGCACTGCCTCCTCTCGATACAGGTGTTCCCACTAAGGTGTGAGCGCGAAGGCGAATGCCCGGCGATCTCTATCGAGTTGACTGCCTACTGGTAATCAGTTTAGGGAAGCTGGCATAACCCAATTCCAAACCAAGCATGAGCATCGTACAAAACATACGGTTGCATGCTCACCAGTATTTGTGGAGGAGGGAGTGGACTTGAGCACTCAGAATTGTCTAACTCCATCCGGTGGACGCATGAACCGCGTAACCAGTCGTCGTTTCCTAGTAGTTTACGTGGATCTCAGGTAGTCCTGTTGTCTTGGGTGTTAGACCAATTAGTCAAAGGCTCGGAGAGGTTCCTTATATTAGAACTGTACTTCAGTTTGGGCAGTCGGGTAGTATCCAGGCCACAGAGGACTTATGGATCCCGATGGATAGCTGGATGGATGGCTGGTGAGGATAAGGATGCTTTTGCAAATGGTGAGCCATTCTCATGGGTTCTGTTTCTTTCCTCTTTTTCCTTCTTTGTCCTTCGTGTCTGCCATGCTTCCAATGATCTGATCTACACTGAACTCTCCGGATTATATGTGCATTATGTCAATTGAGGTAGGGCAACAGATATGGTGCTCGTGTACCTAGTAACGCGTAGTGGAAATATTATGAATGGTATTAAGTTAGTAACACAAGATTTTTGGTGGGTGTGTTGTCAACATTATAACATTCACAATAAAAAGCAATACATGACGCATCGACTTCTCGGTACGCTCCGTACTCGTCGTTTGGTCCTGGTATTCGCAATGGACATACCTCTCATATGATTTTTTACATTTGATCACTGCTTCCTTGTTTTTCTTTTTAATATTAGATTGATCACTGACGTCGAATGATATTGCTCAAATAAAACAAGTGGCGAAATAATTGAAAAGATTCCTTTCTATCCACGGTGTGCAATAAATCCTTCTGTATATGGGCAAATTAGATCCCCATGAATTGTCATCGTGTTTGTGAATTCTCTTTTGTCAACAATCGTTGTTGATGCAGAAGCATGTTTCATCATCGTTTAGCACTAAACAGCAAGGCAAACCTCATTGACCGGTGCCTTTTCCCAAAGTTACACATTTCTATAAAAAGAGTGAGTATCCAAGGGGAACATGGAGTGGACCTACACAGGTGGGAAAAGATAAGATGCTGCTTCAGCCAACACACGAAACACAGTCTAACTGTACAAACGCACGTGATTTCAATCATTCCGATTCGATAGAGAAGGACAACACGATCGCCACTGTTCACAGTTCACTGTCATATTCTTAAGTTTCTCCAGACAGCTGGTTGACGAGTCTTTCGGACCCCAACCACGAAGACGTGAGACACATACTTTACCTAAGAGAAGTGTGTAACTGTTCTCCATCAGTGGGGGATTCGTTATTGTAATGGTATTGCTAACTCGTTCCAGCCTTGGGATATGCGTTGATGCGGTCGTTGTTTGTGATCTTTCTGATTCACAGTGAATATTTCACGACTGAATTTGCGGGGCATTTGACTCGACCTTTTTCCCTCGTTAACACTAAGTCAGATTAGCATTTTGCAGTCAAATGCGATGTTTTTCTTGCAACGCGTTTGTTATTAAATCCTTTGCTTCATCCATCTTCATTCGGATGCGTATTCCGGTTCTCTGTGTTTGTACGCGTGTATGTTCATATATCTCTACACATACGTCTTCGTCTTTCGCAGTGTATCACACGGTTTATTACATTGTCTCGCAGGTCGCTTTGTCGGGTTTATGCTGCGTATGCGGAACCAGTTGGTTTAATCTGTTCTTATTTTTGGCACCATATCATCACTATCAGGTAGATAGATAGGTGAATGCATCGATCGTATTTGTCTTGTTTGATGTGCTTATAACAAATGTTCGACCTGAGTTTGAATTGTTATTCAGCGTTGAAATGCACAGTTCATGGATAGGTGTGCCGACTCGTTTACCATCACTGATTTCCAAAATTTACAATACTTATTCTTTCATTGGTTAACCTTCTTTTGATTTCCTATAGTTTTGAATCTTAAGTTACTGTGTCGCTTAGTCGAGCAGTACACAAAGAACCCGAAGAAATAATCAAATGAGGTACGAAATTTACAATGCATCTGTTGCCATGGCTTTGCTAGTTTATTAGATAACATTCCTTGCAAGCATAACCCGTAGAGCGTAACCAAATGTGAACAAAAATAAAATGCATTCAGCCAATGATGCCATCGCTATCCATCACGAAAATGTCGTGCAACGTGGTGTCACTGGCCAGTTGTACTAATTGAACCATACATTAAATCGAACGGAAAACAGGATGTTTGGTCTAAATGGGATTGGTGTAGTGTAGTGATATCAATATAATTGTCATTATCGGTTCTATCTAATCTGTGTCAAAGTCATGTGCCAATGGAAACCGAATGAAGGAGAAATACAGGGAATGAAATTGAGGAGAGAAAATGGAACCCTGTGTAAAGTTCGCCGCACATTGGCTAGTCCAGTCTTGGGTTGCACATTGGTTATCGAATGATATACATAGTTGTTCAGCGTGCCTCCAGTACTGGGGCGTTTTCAAATATTTTTTCACGCAGCATCAATGTCCAACTCATTATTAGAAATCATCAGTAGTGCATATCCACCGTGCGGGTACTGGGACGCGAACTCTTAAAGACGATTACGTGTCAAAAACCTCAACCTCATATATATATATGTATTGCCCAGTTCAGCAAACAAACCAGTGCCATCCTGTTGAACCTGAGCTACGAGAAAGAACATCATTCTCTTACCAGCTATCATATATATATATATATTTATTTACCGACTTGAAAACAAGGATGGTGCCAACGCAGCAACATGCCAATGAGATTACACCGAGGGGGAAAATAATAAACTACAAGAAACCAAGTGCTTCTTATGCTCTCACCATACACGCTTCGTGATTTTTGGTTGTTTCCGGATTGTTTTTAAGGGAATTCAGTTCTACGGACAGGCCACACAGCATTCACTCTACCTACTTCGGTTCTGAGTCACGTCGCCCTGCGTCTCCAACCAGCAGCAATCCTTACTCCTGGGCTCCAACATGGGACGCGGGAATCACCAACTGAGGCCAAAGCCGAAACTAACTTCACATCTGTACGCCAAGTCATAGCCTGAATTCCATGTCGCTTCTTCCAGCCTTGCCCAGGACAAGCAGAAAGAGCACGAAGGGGAAGACGATGGGCAGGCATGCGCAGTACGTGTCCAAACCATCGAAGGCGGCGTAGAGCGATTATCTAAGCACACGAAGACGCACCTCGTCGTTGCTCACCCGATGTTTCCACCAGACATGAACGATGCTTCGAAGATATCCGTGGTCAAACGCAGAAAGTCGCCGGGCGTCCTCAGCACGGATTGGCCGTTTCTCGCAACCGTAAAGTAGAACACTACGAACTGTGGTATTGTACACCCTTGCTTTGAGAGAAAGCCGGGTGTCATGGCGGCGCGACGAGTATCGCAGGTTCTCGAAAGCTGCTCTGGCTTTCGGAATTCGTGGTGTGACCACCTCTCCAACACCTCGGCCAGGTGTGATCAGAGTACCGAGGTACTTGAAGCTATTGACCACCTCTAACCAATTACCACAGGAGGTGAATGCAAGCACAGGCCCCTGCCAGTCTTGACGAATCGCCTTGGATTTTGAAGGAACAAGGCGCATACGTACCCAGATACCTCAATCGTCACGGGGTCTAACACGCGTTGAATTGCCTGTACACTGTCACTGAGCAAGGCGATATGATCGGTATACTGTAATTCGAAAACCATTTCTTGTGAGGAGTTCAACTTCACCATCTAAAAGACGAGATAACGTGTTCAGTAGAACATCCATGACAAATTGGGAAAGAAATGGGGATGTGCGGCAGTCTTGCCATACTTCACTGGAGACGACGAATGGAGGCGAAAGCTGTCCATAAGCCCTGGCTCAACCTGAGATGTGGCGTCACATTTCTGTGAGAACCGACACATACTTATCAG
>LUCM01001238.1:52297-71049 GCA_008360955.1 Fasciolopsis buskii
TGTGTGTGTGTGTGTATGTGAATGTGTGATCTGCCGCGCCAGGTTCAAGAAAGTGGAAGTGATAGCGATTGTCCTAATACGCGCATGTAGGAGAAATGGAGTATGCGTGTGAGAGATGTTCGTCAGTTAGAGAATTTTGAACAGCGATGTCTACGTAGTATGGCTAGGATTTGATGGAGCGACCGGGTGAGTTATATAGAGGTCAGGAATCTAATACTAGGTGCCGGCTCTCAGGACACCTTGTTTCATTGTGTGAAACTCAATAGACAACGTTGGTTGGGTCACGTGTTGCGTATGGCGAACACTCGCCAACTATGTCGTGCCCTATTTTGTGTTCTTCCCAATGAATGGAAGGAGCCATGTGGAGGTCAACAGATGACGTGGCAACGTGGAATGAGAAAATGTACAGCGGACTTGCGTAAAGTGGGCGTTTCATGCTTTCATGTGTGGGGTCCGAAAGACTCGTCGACTAGCTGGATGGAGACACTTAAGAATATGGCAGTGAACCGTGAACAGTCGCGGTCATGCTGCCATTTTCTGTCTAATCAGAATGATTGAAATCACGTGCGTTTGTACAGTTTGACTGTGTTTCGTGTGTTGGCTGAAGCAGCATCTTATCTTTTCCCACCTGTGTAGGTCCACTCCATGTTCCCCTTGGATATTTAATCTTTTTATAGAAACATGTAATCGTGGGGAAAAGGCAGCGGTCAGTAACGCTTGCCTTGCTGTTAAACGGTGAACAAGTGGGGAGTTGACCCGTGGTGGGCGGATTCGAACCCGCAACTTTCACGTCCAAAGGTCACGCCCTTATCCGCTTGGCCACGGTATGTGGACGGTCGGTTGTCAAACCTACTTAGCAATTTAACTAATGCCCTTCTATCATCCTGAACGAGGCAAAAACCTACAACCTTATTTTAGGTGTTCAGAAAGTTTTTGTCATTCTGATTCGCCAGAGGAACCACATTTCATTTGTTGTTGACAACTTGGTCCATAGAATGCTCACTACTTTGTCTTCATTCCTCAAAATACTACCATTAACAGAAGAGGAGAATGTCATTCTTCTCGGCTGTTTTGGTTGTTGCAACATGTTACCCCATTAAGTTCTGCTTTTTCTTTCTGCGATGATTTCAGAACGCCAGTTACTGATTCATAAGTACGCGATTGAAGATAGTTTAATTTAAGATTTAAAACACAGATACTGTTATCAGCTATTTAAGTTGTGGACAGCCACCATGCCGTCAAACAACTCGGTACCATATTTGACCCACCAATGATCACCGTTGTCCTCAGTTTGCTAATTAGACAGTCATCGTGGTAAGCTGAGAAAATATTTTTAATAACTTTTCTTTAAAAGATAAGCTTTACTCATTCTCATGTAGAACAGGCGATTCACCTAGACTCGCTTCTCCTCGAACTATCCCTGCAAGTGAGAACGTGGATGGCGTTTACTCGAGAAGATGCTGACATAGTTTCGACAACAGGCGTTGAGCGCGCCTAAGAATTCGCGATCCGGTACAAGTCACTAGACTTTCATACTAAATTTGTACAGATTACTCAAACAATTAGTTGATTTTCGCATCCACCGCTCCTGTTTCCTATCGGTTTCTGCTTCAGTCAAGGCTACATGCACAAATTTGTTCATGTGCGACGAATGCAGTGAAAGGATCATGCCACTCAGCCGCTAAGTCTCACTATGCGAGAAGGTGAAGGAGGACTCGGTAGCCATGATCTTGAATTTGTCAGTGTAAGGTCGACAACAGTGAATGCACAGCCGTCTTTCATAACATGTCCATGGGGGCAACAGTAGCGATAATAGGTTTCGACATGTGAGTCTCCGTAGATTCTATGTAAGTGGTAGCATACTTGAACCGAGTACGTCATCAGTAGAAAATCGCTTTCATCCTATCATCGAGTTGTGGGTTCGTCGAGAGACTGGAGTTGAATGTGATCCCCTGAAGTCGTATTCACGGATTTCCGTCTCTATAATAGGTTGGATTTTCTAGCTCAGGAGCTATCCACACTAGATTTCTTTTATCCTGAAAGATAATCGTTCAAACTGTAATTTTCAGTATTTTGTAGGTTCACAAATTCAAAAACGGTCTATTCTCTAAGGCATACCTTGACTCATTTTAATAGCATCTTTCTCGAACTTCAAGACAAGTGAAATGTAAGGTCATGTGTGCAATTGTAGTTTCTTGCCGCCCGGTTGTACTTCATCACGAATCACGTGTAATGAGGCTACAACTGCTTTTCCTGGGATGGAGTGCAGGTGTGTGAATATAACGAACCTGCAAATTTTCGGATAGGAACGGCCCTGATTAAGAGAGACAGACCTTTTGAATTGCTTGGACAACTTTTATCTAAAACCACTAGAAGAGACTTCTTCCCCGCGCATACGTGGATCGTGCAAAAGACAAGTTTGTTGTTCAACGGCCCAATGATGTTTGTTATTTCGGAGGTCTCTCTCTTTTGTCACGTCACTTTATGTATTCTTGTGGTGCATTGTACATTGTACGAACCAAGAGGCGAGTATCCAGGAGAATGACTTAAAGCAGTCCGAATTCTCTTTGTAAAGGCTTGGTAAAAGCAGTAAAACTTGCAATCCTGCTACACTTGGTCAACATCGGATACCAGATTGACCCGGTAACAGCCTTCAAGGTAATCCTAGCCACATTCAATATTAACATCAATGGAATATGCAAATGTTTCTCATCAGTGCTTAATCTGTAGCACTTCGACTGTTGAGCCATAGTGATGTAAAGAAACCAATCCTGTACAACCTTTGTTGTTGCCTGGATCGTGAAAATGAACGCGATAGTCCCTGACTCATGTTCACTGTCTCGCAGTTCACCTCGCGTCATTTTTATGCCTTCAGTGATGTAGTCAAAAAGTTATACACACATGCACACACACACACACACAACCTGGACAGTACATTCGTAAAGCCCAACCAGACTGACTTCTTTTTTACATTCTCCGATCGTACTGTGTTCTCCATCTAGAATCGGATTTATGTTATTCCCTTGAATTGGGTGTGTATCCAAACAGATTCTGTCGATTTCGGACCAACTAATGATCGATCATATGAAATGGGACAATTATTTTCACTAAAAGCATATTCCCTAATCGGTTTAGACAATATTTTAAGCGTATGGTAAGCCGACCAAAAACTTTACAATGATTCATACGGACATTACGGTTGACAATTATAGTTCATTTTGCACGTTTGTGAAATCGCTCAAGGAACAGACGTGAATCGTACATATTCTGAATGATCGGAAAAGAAAACCGAATGTCCTATGTAAGCATCATTATTAAATGTTCGCAAAGGAATTTGTAGTAGAGCATGACAATTTTAAGTTATAAAAGACAAAGGAAACCATATGTAAACAGTTAGTTGGTTAATGTTTTCACCCAGCGCACATGGTTAGGCGGAAATAAATACGAATTGAAATTGACGAGAAAAGGGAATTTTGCTTTCCTTATGCGCTGATAAAATAACCTCATGGTCTATCGATTTTAAACTGGTTGATTGCCTCATATTTTGGCTACCCTTCAAACTCTTGGAACTTGGTAATTTCACTTGCTTATGTAAGCCACGGTGCGTTGCTTGAAACAGGATGTTATAATTTAGAGTTACGAGAATTAAATGTACGATTCCGTTGTGCATTAATAGAGCGTTGTTATGCACGTGCATAATCATGTTTCATAGTTAGTGTGTAAAAATGGCCGAATTGTTGGGGGGGTTGCCACAATGCGGTGCAGTTTATTCTGTCGAACAAATCGGAATCAAAAAAACAAAAATAAAATAAATACTTGTCACTTCCATATTTGTCAGATAAACCGACTGATCGGCCGTTCTGTTGCGTAATTGCTGGTAGTCGATTTTTAGGTCTTCTTTATTTTATCAAATCAAACTCATCTGGAATTGCTAGGCTGGTGTTGTGGACTTATTGGTTTGCATCCGCAGTAATGACTCTGACGGCATGATTAATGCTTTCATGAAAACCCTGTCGGCCTAGTACGCCAGTTAAGATAAATGTACTCCAATTATTTCTGCTCAGCTCAAGGTTAACAGATACCAATAAAGAATACGGTCTTATGGTTTTCTTTCCTACCCGTCAGGCAAGAACAGCACGTTCTACAGAACTATTTGGATGATGATCGCCACTGGCCTGGGATTCTAGCGTTGCCTCTACCCAACGACCAGTGATCACGCAGAGGCCATGTACGTACGTGCCTAATAAACGCAATCGACTAAGAGTCACCCGTGGTAACCTGACGGTTGTGATGTTGGACTGAAGTTTGATCACGCTGGGTTATGAGACCCCCATCCAGCATAAAATGGGTAGGAAATGCCGATGGTCATCCAAGAATAATGAGGTAATTGCCCTAGAATAGTTCTGGAAGTGAATTTTCCGTTAGCAATACATGTTAAATCCTTTCAAAGTATTAATTAAACCAAATTAGTATACATGGAAAACGTACTTGTTTAGTAAGTCCAGAAATGTCGGCCTATATGTCAGACACCTAGGTGAAAGGATCTATTAGGAACCCAGTAGAAATCTAACGTGCTCTGATATGCCGAGGTTCAACCATTAAAATGAGCATATACCCATTTCGTACTTCCATCACCACCCCTCAAGTGGTGTCCCACCCATTAGTTGCCTCATCTAACAAAAGTCACCGGCATCTGTTGTTGATTGATTGATTGATTTGTTTGTTTCCTTTAATTTCTATTGTGCAAATATCTGCTAGTAATTAAGCGAATAAAGCTGTGATGTTTGGACCTAGAGGTCTCCAGTGTGAACCGTTTCGCTTGGCAGTTGTCTGCTTGTAGCAAACTTTCTTCTTGAAAATGATATGCCTTGTATTTTTACTGCTAGAGTAAGTAAAACAAATTAAAAATAAGCATAACATTTCCAAAGGGAAAAGTACGCCATCTACTCATCTATTTCAAACGCTCCTGAAGACGTCCACTGGTAAGGTTTCAGCTGTCCTGATTGATCATCCACATAACATTGGTACTTGACCCCAGCAATTCGATACCATCTGGTCTGGCGTTGTTTTGCACTCCACAATTTGAATGTGATCGAATACAACTATGCGGTTTGCTAATCTCTACGTTGGTGACAACGGATCGGTGTGTCATTCAAAGAATTCACCTGTTGTCTGAATTGTGCTGCCCGTGATGAAATACCAAATGATAATTCGTATCTCATCCTTGGAGTTTTACATGCGTTGATCGTCCTCGTTCGTATGTGTAGATGTGTGCTATTGAATAAATAAACTTACTCGCTCTAGTGCTCTTTCGATCCGAACCATGCGATCTCTCTCGGCCAATTTCAGTGCCTGTTTTCGAGAGTTTTGTTCGTTGGTTAAATGTTCGTTCTGACAAATTGAAAGCAGATCGACAGAAGGAGGCAAATACGGCGAATGTGTATGGCGAATGCGAAAGCAAACAATTTTCCACAAGCAAGAAAAAAGTTATATGTGAATGCGTGAAAAATTTAAACTGGTCCACAGCCTAACCCAAACGTCACATATTTTGTATAAATCTTTGTACACAGGTTGTGTGCAGTCGGAACCTTGGCTAAGGAAGAAAACAGGGGAAAGCAAAGTATACCATTTTCGCAGGTCTTCATACACGATAGCTTCTCTACTCTCCTTCTCCACGTTATCGACCATCCGTCAGGATCCATGATTCCCGTGTGAACTTCATGCTACTCAGTTACCCAAATCGAGGTACAAAATCGGTCTACGGCCCCTTATCTCCAAGCTGTTGAACAAATGGTCTGACCCACAAGGCTGTAGGACTATCCGAGGTTCACGTAACCCCTTGGAGACCGGTGACGGGTTGTTCAGTTTATGTGCCCTCCGAATAGGACCAGATTTCCTGGGCCCTCATTACAGCCGTGTGCCACAAATCCCGGTAAGTATACAGCCACACCCTTTGTACTCTATTCGTGGTTCATTTTGAATGAGGGTTTAGCCATTTCCCTTCGACTTATTATCAATAACCAGTCAATTCGATGCAGCGCCGGACATTCGCTTTCGTCCTTTCACTTTAGTGAAAACACATTTGCCACATGGAGGGAGTGCAAGAGACTTCTTCAGAGGATACTATTCCAAGCATACGGTCATTCAGGAACATTTCCGGGGTTATTCAGATCGAGTGGCCGTGCGAATCCTGAGACACCCACCCCTACCTCACTGAGGCACTTTTACAATAACCCAAGCTACTTTGTCTCCAACGCTAAATTGAATAGAGTTCTACTCTCCTTGGCCGGCTGTGGCCAAACGGATAAGGTCGTGGGTTCGAATCCTCTCATCGCCGGTCAACTTCCCCACTTGGCAGCCCTCTTCTGGCCGCGGCCCCCTTCCTAGAAATGATGCACATTATTATTTTATTAATAAAGGAAGTAAAAGATAAAAAAGATTCTCAAGCCAATATGCTGTGACAGAACATGTGAACGAAAGAAAAGTGACTGAGTACATTGCATACGATGATGCAGATTGGCCGGGGCACCATCAATAAAAATCGCCCATATACCCTCGAGATACATTCTCCAGCCGTCTACATGCCATTCAGTTTCGCTTATGGTACCGTATAGCATGCGTCGATTTTCAGTCCTTCCAACTTCCGTTCAGCCTAGACATTTGACGTGGCAGACTCATCATTTTCTGTCACACAGGGTAAATTCAAGTGATTTTATCGAATTGCGTAAGTGCAAACGATCGCACACATGTGACAATGGATATTGTATATTGCGGGACAATACGTAATGATGTCCTAAACAGTTGGGTATTGATAAATCCGAATACAATTATAACTTCCAGTCTGTAGGGGGTCGAAATGGGAAATGAAGAGAAGCTGTGTGACCCAGATAGCGCGCTTGACGTCGTGTGCCTGTTCGAATCTACGAAACATGCGCAGCATTCATTAGATACGTTGGGAGAGCAGTAGCTCCACTCGGCGTGTGCTATGCACCTTCAGTAGTTTCGGATAGAGAGGAACTGACGAATGTGGACCGTCTCTGTTCCTCCGGAAGCTGCGTGACGAAGGATGATAGCACGGCAGTAAGGGTGAGCACAAATACATAACATTCAAGTGGCATACCGCGAACTGGAGCATTTGTGGCGTCAATCTAATCTTTCACTAAAGTTGAAAAGTCAATTGTGCTGTGTCACAATGCGTTCAGTTCTGCTGTATGAATGACAGATGTGGAGTTTACGTGCCGAAAGTGTTCGTCACATAGAGGTTTTCCACCATCGATGTCTACGTGATATCACTGGGATCGGATGAAGTGACCGAGTGAGCAATGCCCACGTTGGGAATCTAGTATTAGGCGCCGATTCTAAAAGCCCCTTACATTAACGTGTGAAGCTTAGCGAATTGCGTTAGTTGGGTCACGTGTTGCGTATGGCGAACAATCGTCTAATACAACTTGTCCTATATTGCGTTTTTCTCACGGAGTGGAGGAATCCATGTGGAGGTCAACAGATGACGTGGCAACGTGGAATGAGAAAATGTACAGCGAACTTAAGTAGAGTAGGCATCTCACGTCTTCTTGGTTGGAGTCCGAAAGACTCGTCAACTAGCTGGTTGGAGACACTGAATGACATGATAGTGAACAGTGACGATCGTGTTGTCATTTTCTATCGAAACAGAATGATTGGAAAAGTGCGTTAGACTATGTTCCGTGTGCTGTTACTGCAGCGATCTTATCTTTTCCCATCTGTGTGGATTAACTCCCTGTCTCCCTTTAATATTCACCCTTTTCACAGAAGCGTGCAACTCTGGGGAAAAGGTTGCGCTGAACGACGAAGATGATTTCAAAACCACAGGCTACCCAGCGAAACCGAGGCACTGACTTTCCGAGCACAGGCTTTTAATTACTAAAGAGCCATTCAAAAAAGGTTCACGGTTTCTGTTTATTGTACATTGGTGAAAAGCGATCCAACTTCCACTGAACAGTTGATCTTGCTAATCGCTTTTAAAACTGGTTCTGGTCACATCTCAGGTTGGTGGTTTTGAGGTCTCGTTCTTATCATTGAGACCTTTGACAACTTTATCGTAGTAAGTAGGCCACGAAGACTCGTTGTTGTACACTCTTTTCGGATGGGCTCAGGTAAGACAATCAGCCGCTTCAACACCTAGTAATACAGAATCCTGTCATTGAGGAAATTGGTGTCACGGGGAAATTAGAGCTGCGAGCTTTTGTCTAACCATGCACACGAGATGTATTCAAGCAATTCGATCGAAAAATTCGAAAATCCGTTTTAGTGACAGGTTTTCCCGTTCGTAATTGTTTTTGGACAGCAGGAACATGATTTCAAACTGATCCTATACTGTCTTTCTTGTCATTCACTTCGCGAGAATTTTGGCTTTTTCAAAGAAAATCATTCGTACTTAATGTCTGCAATCAATTTGACTTAAGAATACCACGTCTGCCTCCTTAGCCGGACTAGTGGTAATCATATCAGCGTTTTAGTTGAGTGCTATCAAAGCTTTAAAATGTCTTTTTTGAGAAACGAATAGTCTACTTTAAACTTCATTCTGGTGATGAGCATGACATATTCTGTCTAAAATGGGTCTGACCTGGCCAACTTGTATCAGTGATGATGGTTCCGAATTGCGTGTCGGAGTCGTTAAGTTTTCAAACTGTGCATCCATTGCTATCTGACGGTTAAGCGGATGTCTGTCGTAGGATTTTATCCCCTGTGAAAGTCCTTCTATTTGATTTTTGTTAGTACCAAGTTGGAAAAGTTGCGAATATTTTCTGTCGGACCCATCGGAATTTTGCTGAGCGCATTTGGCTTATGTAATGTTTGAACCAAAATTGTTCGTGCTCTTCATTTTTTATTGGATTGCGTTGCTGATATAAGCAGTAAATTCCCCCTCAATGGTTCCGCCATCTCAGTAAATGATGTTCCTCTTCGCTTCATCAACACATGAACGAATCATGTTGGTTTGGTTTTGTAAATTTTTCCATTCATCCGCCAGCAGAACCAGTGCCGGTAACGTCTCAGTGTGATATACTCCTTATAAAATGTCGTGCTTGTCCTCGTTTTTTGCAGATGGCCTGAACTCTTTCAGTGAACATCAACCAGTCCTCAGTTAATCCCAGTTGGTGAAAAATTTCCGCGTATCAAGTAGAATGCAAGCGAAAAGAATAGTTCTTATGAGTTATTCATTCTCAGTGATACACAACTTAAATAAACAGTAAAGAAGTTCAGTCCTCAATAACAAAAAAAGACTTAGATAGAAGGGAAGCTGGTTTAATCACAATTTTCATTACGTCATACTCCTCGGCCAGGGTAGCTGCAGTCTCTATAGCAATCATTTTATGTTTATATTAGGTTAAGGCTTACATAATTTGACTGTTATCGACTCATTAATGCATATGATTTCGTTTCTGGTCAGGTTAGATACGGTCTTTGGAATTCAATAGATGACTATGAATGAAGTTCCTATTTCCACTAGATTCCCCATAGGGCCTAAATGTTTTCACCGAACTCCCGATGGCTTTTGGTACCCGTCGTCATAACCAAATCGCATGGTTTTCCCGGATCTTCTTGATCAACCTCCTACTGGCACGGCCCGCTCCATAGAGACCACTGAATTTATAAGTACGGACAAATGTAATGTAGGCCCTTGATTTTTTGAACAATAACCGGGTGACTGGAGTCGAATATTTTCAACTTATCCGCGTTTTTCTACTTCCTTTATTAATAAAGTGACATCACTTTTCAGGAAGGGGATGGCTGCCAACAGAGGGCTGCCAAGTTGTGTGTTAACCGAAATGCTATTATGAGGTGCCTTGAAAATAATTCACTAACACTGTTACCTAGGAAAGGTAATGATGAATAATTTTTTGATACTGAACACTGCTTGATTTTCGTATGAATTACTTTAGTGCACTTTTCATTCCGTTTGTCCGGGCATTCGTTTTATGAGAGAAAACAGTGCTGTGTTCAGTGTTCTAGGCTAACAGGTTTCCGGTGATCGTTGCACCAAACGGCGTACTATGTCCCGTTGACAACTTCAGGATTAAAAACAAGACTAAGTTCTCAAACGGAGACCAATTTTTACAATGTCCAAAAACAGATTTCAAAGTCTATAAATCTTTGTCTCCTTGAGACAGGGATCTAAACACTGATATTCTCTGTCAACTAACGTCACTCCTCAAGGACTCCATATGAGTTTTGGGCTTTTAGCTGGAAAATTAGAATGGTTACATGCATACAGTATTGACATGCATTTATGGATTCGGGTGCATGCCTGAAGCATGCGTGTAATGGACGGAGACCTCCCATAGCCACGAAAGCCTGCCTACACCAGGGGGAGAAGAGAACTCTCAACCGTGACCCTGAAACTTGGAGTGTCATAGAACCATATACAATCAGATTAGGTCAAGTACGGTAACGTGCCGAATGACATTAGGTTGCCATCTACCGCCATATGGACGTCTTTCATCAAGAGGCTGCACAAGGAGTCTCTCATTCCGACAGTTAATGCACGATTGGCTTCAAGTTGCCAACGCTGAAAATCGGTGTTTGAAAGCACAGTGTCATCGTTGAAAACTAGTATGAACTTCCTGGGTTCGAATCCGGTCTCCCTGCCGATCGGTGGCTTGGGATCTTATGGAGCCTCCTTCCTTGAATAGCATGCATTTTCTTACGTGGTTAATGAACGAGAGCAAAATGAATTGCCAACGGCCAGATAGAACGAGAGATTCATAATCAGGTCGAATAATTTGATGATCAAACGATCAACCGTCGCTATACGCCACACCTGTTCATCTGTCACTTTGTACACTTAATAACCGTGCACTAATGTGCTCCTGTTTTGGTTGCTTTCTCACCACATCAAATAATAATGAAGAAAGGGTCGTAAGATCACAATCCAGAAGAAATGTAGAGAAATGGAAACAGGTGGGATGCATGATTACCACATCCGTATGTTAATCTTTTCACCCTCTCCTTTGGACCTGGATATATTAGTCGCATTGACCGATGGTTAATCAAGAGGAGCAAGCGTCAGTAAGCAAAAAATCCTTCGGTGTT
Organism: Fasciolopsis buskii; assembly: GCA_008360955.1. Taxonomy (NCBI): domain Eukaryota; kingdom Metazoa; phylum Platyhelminthes; class Trematoda; order Plagiorchiida; family Fasciolidae; genus Fasciolopsis; species Fasciolopsis buskii. The sequence goes on from LUCM01001238.1 coordinate 63,368, forward strand.
GTCACTTTGGCGCCACACTCACGTCAATATTGTGCGTATATGAACACAAGCACACATGCACATAAAGACATGTGTGCACACGTACATACATACATGCATGCACAAATACATACATACAAATATATATACATACGTACATACATACATACATACATACATACATACATACATGCATACATACATACATGCATACATACATACATGCATGCACAAATACATACATACAAATATATATACATACGTACATACATACATACATACATACATACATACATACATGCATACATACATACATGCATACATACATACATGCATGCACAAATACATACATACATACATGCATACATACATACATACATACATACATACATACATACATACATACATACATACATGCATACATACATACATGCATACATACATACATGCATGCATACATACATATGTACATACATACACACATACATGGATAAATACATACATATATACATAAATGTATACGTACATACATGCATGTACACAAGCACACGCACATGTATATGGATGTGTCAGCAAAGTGTGTTGTCCAAGTCAACCTGACGAAAGTTCAGTCGGTGCAAATGCTTTGATCTCGGAGCTGACGACTCACCGCCAGTCAGTTTAATAACTAGTTGGCAAGACATTTGGTCACATGTGCTTAGTGCGACGAAGAGTCTTTCCAACTTCGATCCTTTTTCCCTTGTCAATTTAAAATGAAACAATAGCTAATTTTACCGAAAAAATGGAACACAGTCTGTTTTTCACCTATCGGGGACTAAATTTGTTGATCCGAAGATCTGTCGGCCAAAAGCCATATTTCCGAGAAACCAAAACATTTCATAAGTGAGAAGGCGGGAGTGTTATTACACAGGGACCGCGAAATCTGCATAGGCAATTCACAATGGATAAATAAATTGCCGAACATAAGAGTAGAAAACTAGTCAAGTGGAAAAATGTCAATTTGATGAGAGTTCTAACATAAGTTGACGTTCAACTATGCCCCTAGTTACTACGACCGAATCGGTTGAGGGAAAGGGCTATTTTTATGCCAACAGAATCGAAGTTTTGTTTTTCTTGAGATTTTGATCGCTGACCTTGGCATTTAGGTTACCATTTTGGTGCTCCGACATTACTTCACTCAGACCAGGGATAGTCATTTGAAAACCAAATTCAACTTACTCAGCATGAGGAAGTCGCGAACGACCCCTTACTATCTACAAGGTAGCGGACTTACAGAAAGAACTACTTCGTTGTTAAAAGCTATGCTGGAGGCCATTGTATATCATGACCATGTTGACGAATGGGGCAAATGCTTACCGCCGGCTTTACTGCATTATCGCGCCACTCAGCGCTCCACCACCGGATTCTCGCCGACGCATTCACGAATTCACAATGAAATTCTATTGGTCAATGATCACAATCTCACGGAAATCAGCAACCTCAACTAAGACCGACACGGATTTTTCAAAACCATTGAAAAATTCTGCTCGTTGATGTTGCCTTTCACGTCACAAACATCTCATCGTCTGTTGAGCCGACACGACCGGTGCATGTGACACACGTCAGTCGAGACGCCACGCTGGTCGTTTGGAAAATCGTTTTGAAAATCCCAAGCCAGACACATAAACAACACAGACTTTCGAAGCAATTCATTTGTTTCTACTAGCTTTAAGTTTTAGGTGAGATAAAATTGTTTTCTTCTTTGTCGTAAGAACTTCTGACTTGATTAGAGTAGATGATTGTTGCTTGCTGATGCGGAGTAGTTTTTTAGTCAAGTGCGCGCCTGTTAATTTGATCTAGTTCCAACAATAATGACATTCCATTGTTAAATTTCTGTTCTTTTCATTGTTTCATTTGGGCAAAAACAGTGAGCGAGAAAGAAAGAAAACGAAACTACGTGTAGAGTTAAAAACAGACTCCATCTCCACGTCATCCGACATTTATCTGTGAGCATGATACTACCCGGCTTCCCAAACCAAAGTGGAAGGTCAACTTAGGAAACCTTACCCCGGGCCTTTGATCAGACGGTCTACCCCTCAAAGCAGTAGGACCACCTTGAGATTAATGTAACCCACTGGGAAACGGTGACTAACTACTCAGTTCTTGATCCTTCAGGTAGGGATAGACATCCCGAGCGTTCAGTACGCCCGTCCGTCGCTGATTTCGACAAGAAGGTGATTTTCAATCAGGGATTAGCAAAGATCACTTAACCCAATGGAGGGCGCTGGGATTTCGCCTTTGCTCTTCCTCTTTAACAGGACTACCTCCGACACGAGAAGCCAATGCGTAGGTCTTCATGAGCAGACGCGATTAGAAGTACTTGATCACTTTGGAGCACTTCGCAAAGTGTATTGGGCGAGAGGTCGTTTAGAGCCTGAAACAACCCTTAGCCCCTCCACCATGACGAAGCATTTGGGAAGATATGATTAATAGTCCCACAAAATTGACGCCTCGTTACTGTCATGACTGGTTTGTTCATTGTTGTCACCAAATTTGTTCCACGGTCAACTTCAGAATGACTGAAGCCGTCGAGTTACGAATGGTGGGTTGTCGGTTTATCTTACTACTTAATTTGTAGATCCTGCATGGATTCAAATTTATGGCGTTCGTATTGTTTATTTGCTATCGATTTGGTACTCTATTTGGGATCTTCCCTGTCAGACTTTCGAGTTGATTCAAATGACATTTGCCTCTGTGGTTTTTCACTGACGAATTTGAGCGCGAAAATATAATCAGTTTACGGCTTGTCTAACAGTAATTAAAACAGCATTCGATAATTGAGAAATTCGGAAGGCAGGTATTCAAATCAAGCACCAAATTAACATGATTGGCCCCACGTTTTAAACGAGCTTCAGCTAATAGAGGACCGCAGTAAAGAAATCACAAAGAACGAACAAAACACTGATAAAATACGGAAATCCACTTACACACTATGCACCCAAAGGTTCGCACTGCTAACCGGAATCGAACCGACTAACTTCTACTGCCGGCGGGTGCCCTACGACTGAGCTACCGTGGACAGCACGGCTCTCGAACGCAAATCACGTAAGTGAATACCAAATGTTCCGCATGAGCGGATTTCTCATTCTACTTACTATATGGCTTCTTGCACCACGTCAAAATGACTGAAAATACGGAAAGTCGAAGTAGCCTCTTGGTGACGAGTTGCCGAATAGTGAGCAAATCTGGCCTTCCGATACGATGTTCGGCATTAGAATGGCGCTTGTGGAAGCGAAAGGTGACATACCATCACCACCACACGAATGATTTCGGTTTTCAGGTATAGAATGTAAAAAGATCCTCAGTTTAACTGATCAGATGGACGGCTAATTCATGAGCCTTTTTATTTTATATTAGTCGGGTGTTTCACCGTAACCGGAGGAAAGTCATAGACTTCACGGGTGTTCGGCACACCCTCCGAAGAAGTTCGGTGGGTTTGGGCTATCAGTTTTATGTTTTTTCGCCATTATGGGTGTTCCTGCAATCAAATAGCGCTTTCGAACACATCGGTCGGAAGGCACCACGATTTTATATGTTCATCTATTTCTAGTATTAGTGTTTAGAACCAACTTCAATCACAAGGATTTAGATGATCGTTGCAGATAGACTTGTACTCCTTGTTTCTGCCTAGCTAATCAGCTTCAGCAGTCTTCTCAATTAGGACCATTGTGTTGACTCGTTATCCACTGTAGGATGAAAATAAATTATTGAAACAACAAATCACCTTATCACATGTAAATCACGTGATACAATCGTACATAACTTCGCTGTCTCTTGGACATATAGACTAGTTACGATCGAAAAAACGGATATTCCTCTACTCCTATTAACCCGAAAGTACTTTGTCGGTGCTGTTCCCATCGAATCGATGTAGAAACTAACGGGTTGTAAATGAGCTCCAACGTGATTTCCTATTATTGCGATCTTCTTACCACCATCGATCCCGTAGTTCATGACCAGAAATATTCTTATACGTGATGGTAATTCGAGTCCTTGCTCCCGCTTCCGGTATCGACATTAGTAGACTTACGTATTCATGGACACCTAGGACCGTGCCTCAGTTAAACGTTCTTGGTGTCTGCGATGGGGAATGTGCTGATCCTTGCAAGTTAGCAAGGATCAGCCGTATTGTCTCCATCAACCAGGATGCCGGTGCTACATCTCACAAGTCACAGGTACTTGTCCACTTAGCATTCCCGACCATCTTTTGGTCAGTACAAATCTATTGCTCGTTAGCTCACTGACTTTATGTAGGAAATTAGATAAGTCCAGTTGACGCGGTAGTTGATACAAACACATTGTCTAGATTAGGAAGGAGCGATAGAGCTTCTTAATGTTACACCAGAAACCCGAGTTTCTTGCTTTTGCATGCAATCGTGCCGTCCTGGCAACAGAATGCTACTCTAGACTGATTCTTTCTCTTACCGTATTTATGTTTTGCTTATGCATATAGTCGCTGAGTCGTACAATGCTAAAACAAGAATTTCAGTAGGATAAGTGTGCAATCACCAGCTGGTTACACCGCGGTTTCACTTGGCTGACTCTCGTTTTCCATATAAATATATATTCACGTTTGACAACCAGTCATAGTGTGGGTCGAAACGCCACAATAAACATTATAACTCAGTGTACGCCTTCTAACCTCTATTATATATATATATATATATCCAGACAGTGATAGTTTGGTACTTTGACAAAAAATAAACAATTCTGCTGTACGACCACACCTATATTGTATCGTGTTTGGTAAAATAAAGGAACGTGACGCTCTCTAAGTTCTGCTTTACAAAACGGAGCTGAGCAAATCCTCACATACCTTTCATCAACCAACCCGATCGACCAAGTTTGGATGAATTCGGCGTGAAAGCTGGTGATATCGGAATAAGGTGTATTCAGTGGAGAGAATGATTCTGCTGACGTTTCGTCTACCTTGGGTAAACTTTCTCAGAGCAGGTTATACAAACGAATTTGTATGGGTTAAAATCTAACGGACATTCCGTTGTTGTTGTATTTTTGCTTGTGTGTGTGTGTGTGTGACTGTACATACCTGTATGTGTGTGACTACAAGTTTACTGTTTGTGTGATGCGATTGGAAGAAGTGGGGATTCAGTCGGACCCGACCACATTATCTGCTTCATTAGTCACGGGGTCAGCTGAGGTCAAACGCGATTTGTGATCGTTAGGATACGGGGTTAGTGATGACGTCCATGTCGTCCATTCAGCCTTACAGCCTTTTCGTTTCGACTAACGGAATAAGGGGGGCGGGTTGGGGCCGGCGGTGTGTGCGCCGATTGTCAACGGGGCCGCAAACAACCACTTCGCGTGCGTCCTAAAGCCGATGTGCAAAATTTTCGTCTTGTCGTAGTCCGTTTTGCATCTCTCGGCCAGCACATAGACAGCGGTCGCGGAGTCTCATTCTAGTTTTGCTAACTTTGTTTCGTTGGTTGGCCTTGTCTTTTCTTTCGTTTATACTCTGTACTTCTGGCTTTTGGTTGTCTGCTTTTTTATGCTATGTGTATAGCAGAGCATTCTTTACAACCGATTTTTTGAACCCAGTTGTTTTCTCCCCCGCAGTTGGACTTTAATTAAATGGCATCTTAGTGTATTGTTAATGAAATTGTCTCCGGAGTCCCTAGCTGGAAACTGACAAGTGTTTTTTTCATTTGTATATCGTACTGGTACTTCTTCTTGTAATCTCATATAGTATTAAACTAGATGGATAGTGACTAGCTTGGAGAACATAGTCCATACGGCTCGCTTGGTACTTACGGACAGTCCTTATCGTCACACAAATTTTGAATTCTGTTTTCCAATGGTAAAATGAGTGCACTTCTCATACTGACCCTGATCCGATTCAGAATGTAAATATTGACCTAGGTGAGCTGTTTTGTGATGATTGCTGGTGGTGAATTTTCGTGATTCATATACTTTTGTCTGACAATCTAGCAAGTTTATACTTCCATTACTCTCTTCTATCTCAATCGTGGATCCCACAAAACTACACTGCTTATCGGGACATTTGAGGAATATCTCTTGATTTGATGATGGCAAACGCTTCGTCAACTTATCTCCCGTAAATACGTGGGGTTTTCGGAAGGATGTCATGGTTTTGGACTCATGTGCATGCAAAAAGTTGGAATTAACTGATGATATAGGGGATCCCATGGCAACAACATCTGTCTATCCACATAAGGTCTGTTTAACAGTGAAATATGTGGAAATAAGAAAAAGTTCTAAACCATTAATGATTTCAAACGGAGTTAATGAGTATCGTTTTGTTAACGAAATATCTTAAACCAATAAAAAGTACAGGAAGTCCAAACTTCCTTCTGTCAGCGTACTCGTGTATCAGTCAAACGATTTGTACAAATATCGGCAAATCAAGTATCCCAAGGATTACAAACTGAGTTTGACCGCCATTCAACTCGCCATAGGTGACTTGGATAATGGGATCGGGTGCAAATGATACCTGATTTCCTTCAAACACACCAAACAAGCAATAAACACCTGTTAGGTTTTAACGCAGATCCGTGTGATTGAAAAGCCTTCCCTGATAAATGCCGGCAAAATTAGACATTCAACGGGCAATGCTAGGATTGTTTTGAACCTAACAGTATCTAATAAGAGAAACAATTCATATCGTAAATCTGATGAATGCAACGCCAAAATCATCTAGTCTTGTTGCACACTGTGCCTGTCGACCATTAATCCACCCGTTTTCTACACGTTAGTTCAGTTGAACAAAAGTGGTTCGGAACTCACTCGCTGTCTGATACGATCAACTGATTGTGAGAGCTGCGCTCTTCGATGAGCGCGTTCTTCGTCCTCACGAGTGGCCGATTCATGTGCCAGTTGGGCTTGTTCTGCTTGTTTCGTCGAATGATACTGAGCCAAGCGTTTCTTGATCTCGTTCTGAAATGTGAAGCAAACTTGGTGGGAAAATCCTTAGAAAGACAAGAATATTCTAGCGCGCAACAGATGCACTTGATCAAAATTTGATGAAAAACAACCGCAGTGGAAGTGCTCTCGATAGAGGAAATTTTCATGTAATTTTCCATTTGTTCTTACTCTAGCATCAACGAATCTTCGACTTATTCAGATATTCCCCAAATTGTGTGTATTGAGTGCTCAAACTTTTCGTCCGATCCTGCTAAAAGGTAACGAATAAAATCGACTAAAACATAGCCGTCATTTGGCACTCAGACATTTCTGTTTTAGCGGTGTGGCCTGGTTTGACTTGAGCCGTTACAATTTATGGTTAGTGAAGACTGGAGAGCTCATCCATGGTAGATAGGAAAGACTGGACCGTTGGACAGAGCAATTTAAGAATCGGTTTAGCTGGCCACGCGCTAACGTATTTAGTCCAACGTCTGCGGCCGTGAATCCCTGGGAGGTGTCACTTGATTCCCCAACAGAAGTGGAAGTGTAGTCGAATATTCGGCTTCTGAAGAGGGGGAAAGCTGCCGGTCCCGACGAACTCCCTCACTTCTTTCCGGTTGAGTGGAGAAGCCCTGGTAAAAGCATATACCTCCTTGCTTCGTGATATTTAGAACGAGGAGCGTATCCCGCTATCGTTGGGCGAGTCACTGATTATACCTATCTTCAAGAAGGGTACACGGAGTGACTGCAGCAATCATCGTGGGATTAGTTTAATTCCGATAGTT
>LUCM01001238.1:71961-93101 GCA_008360955.1 Fasciolopsis buskii
GTTAGAGGATTTTGACCAGCCATGTCTACGTAGTATGGCTAGGATTGGATGGAAAGATCGGGTGAGTAATGTAGAGGTCAGGAATCTAATACTAGGTGCCGGTTCTCAGGATACCTTGCTTCATCATATGAAATTTAGTAGACTACTCTCGTTGGGTCACGTGTTGCGTATGGCGAACACTCGTCTACCATATCTTATCTTGTTTTCGGTTACTTCCAAGGAATGAAAGGAGCAATGTGGAGGCCAACAGATGACGTTGCAACGTGGTATGAGAAAATGTATAGCGAACTTGGATGAGGTAGGTGTTTCATGCTTTCATGGGTGGGGTCCGAAAGACTCGTGAGCTAGCTGGCTGGAGACACTCTGAACCGTGAAAATTGGCGATCGTGTTGTAATTTTCTATCAAATCAGAGTGATTTAAAATCTGTGCTTTTTTACATTTAGGCTGTGTTCCATGTGTTGGCTGCAGCAGCATCTTATGTTTTCCCGCCTGTATAGATCTACTCGGTGTTCCTCTTGGATCTTCACTCTTTTTAAAGAAAATGTAACCTTGGGTAAAATGCAGTGTTTAGTGAGGCTTGCGTTGCTTTTTAACGCCAAACCATGGTGATGGTGAGAACTAATCGGGTAATTATGAAACGCCGAAAACTTAAGAAAATTTCAGTATTTTTGCTCACCTATTCGACAGCCTAACTCAAATGAATATTTCGAACGATATCGTACTTGGGAAAACGATGTTGATTGTCAAAGCAGAAATGGCGAGGTTTGGCAGCGGTCGTTTCCCCGATGACATGTAGTAAGCGTGTATGCAGTAGAAGTAACATGCTCCATGGTAGCTAGAGCTTACTGCAGGGAGGAGGTTGGAGCAGGCAACCGTGCTCATGAAACGTGGAATGATATAGGTTCACACCAATTCCCAATAAGTATGACTTGGTAACAAGCCGGGCGAGAGCGAATTGCCATCTACCACCAATGTGACCGACCAGTATGGGATTTGAACCTGAGGCCCTTTTGGGTTGGGAGACCCTCCATCGGCTTGGTCACCGTCGCTTTCTTGGTCGAACGTAGCTCAGTCGCGTTGAACCAACGCATGCGGAAGCGGATGTATTAAAGATAAACAATAACAGGGCAAAATGGTTAACATAGCAACAAACAAGATAAATATTTGTTTGAGGAAATTTGTAAATAGTGTAAGGATTTAACCTCACTTGTCGCCTCTCAAGCCGAGCTGACCGTGCTTGTTGAATTTCGAGCGCCGCTTTTTCTTCGGCTTGGGCAGCTTCCATGGCTACCTTCTTTTTCTCTTCTCGCCAACGATCTAACGCGGCTTTTTGAGCCTCAAGTTGATCCACCGTTGGTAGAGTCGTCCTAAGTGAAGATTTTGCGGAACTCGGTCCAATTTCTGTGATTGACGGACATTTTGTACTAAGCTAAAAAAGAAACCAGAACAGTTTTTCAAGTGTGTGCGCATGCAGATTCTTACGATCGATCAAATGCATCCTCATAAACATTGGGCTATCTGACAGACTGAAAAAAGCATTTTCGAGCCGGACGGTTTTTGAAGTAAACAATGTCTGTTTGATTTTTATCTAATGTTTATTAGTGTACTCATCTTCTGCACTGTCCAGATTTGTTTGACCCGCAGAAATACTTATTTTTGAGAAGTTTACAAGGTCGGATCCAAACTAGCCTTCGAATAACGTGTTCGTTCGGAAAGCGTGACCGCTCTTTGGGAGTATCGTCTTCCTAAGGAACGTTGTAATAGATCACCAACAATGGAATGGGCCAGTCATTTTCAACCAGTCATTCTATCCATTTCCGGTCGGTTTTCGCAGATTTTAGACGTGCACTGATGCACTGCGACCTTACTTGTCATCTCAACAGATCATCTGATTAAACGAGAAATAGAGAAGAAAAGACTGCAACTTGCAGCGTTGACTATACACACTACTTTTAAAAAGCTGGCGTCGTTAGACACATCCGTCTCATTATTATCCTCAGCTTTTTCACCTGGCAGTTTCTGGTCTTCATACTGGCTTATAATTAATCATACAAGAATAAAACGTAGTCACAAAGTCGCTAGTCGATAACAAAGAGCGAGTGAATTCGCCGTTCCAAAATGTGGGCATCTTTCCATAGCGCAGACAGAATGAGACTACGTTTCTCACCCGATGGTATCCGCCATTCAAGGGCGAGTTGTGATTGGACGGTATCGACACAGCGCACGAGAACTAAATGAACCATCTGGTGATTAACTTCAACCAACCAGTCACGTAAGGAATGAAAACCAGGTCAGTGGCAAACGAAGCAACCAGTATGACTGGTACTGTTCCACAGCAAAATTATTTTTGCCTAATAGCGGTGAAAACTAATAAGCTGGTTGGGAAACCATTGAAATCAATGTCACTTGCAAAGGCTAGAAAATGGACCTGTTCACATAGCAAGTACGGCCAGCGGTGGTCAAACGGCTAATGTCATGGTGTTCGTACGTGAAGTTGGCGGGTTCAAATCCTCCTACCACCGGCCAACTTCTCCTTTTGGCACCTCTTTGTTGGCCGCAGCCCCACTGCGGAAGAATGATGTACACTCTTGTTTCGTTAAGAAAGGAAGTAAAAAGATAAAAAGATAAGAAAAGAACTAGCCTTAGGTCTGAGATCTAAGATGCAGGCAGTATCGAGAGCACATTTTCCTCTTCATTAAGGGTATCACAAGTGGTTCAAACCTGAAACTTTACTTGTGACTTAGTGAAGGTGACAGCTGAAAGCTGTTTAGTATAGTTACTGGATTTTGGATTTACTTCATATGCCAGAAAACGTTTCACATCGTAAGTAGTTGTCTCGCAGCACACCTATAACGAAGTTAAAATCTAATCGAGGTTCGATTCCACGGAAGTGTCAGTAGAATTTCAATTTGACTGCATTCTTCATTACAAACTTTGGTATCTCTTGAATTTTGCCGTTTTCCTTCTGTTTCATGCAGTGTTTTGGAATAGTTCGACCTACCAGTCAAAATTCCTCGAATGTTTGAATATATTGGATGACTAGGTAGCAAATGATTTTTCATTACTTAACATGGGTTCTTACGTCATTCCTACGTGAATGTTTCGGAAAAAATTATACGTCACAGTCCCAAACGTCCACAGCCTGTAATGGGTCGTAATCATAAAGCTGGAATTTGGAATGGTAAGCGATCACATCAGATGTAAACAAGTTGGATGCCGCCTGACCATACGAAAAAAACTTCGTTCTGTTAAGATGAACAGATGCATACAGGACTAAATTTGTTTCTTATCCAGTTTGAAATTACTGATCCACAAATTCAATTTAGATAGGAAACTGCTTGGCATACTTTGTCACTTGTGCTGTCTGATACAAAAGATCAAATGGTTCGGTTTCATGAATAACCCCGGGAAAACGGACAGTCAGGTTACCCTATGCGGATGGGGTGACTCACCCATTGCTTACGAGCACGACTGCAGCAGTCCTCTGACAAACTCTCGTTTGTCATATTCATTTACACTCGCCCGTCACAGTCGCTCGATGCCTGTGAACCTTTAGACGGCCTGCTTAATAAACAGTTGTTCTGTCAGTTTGTAACACTGAGTGTCTGATGTTCGATTAAAGCTTGAGTTTGCAACTGTACTTTGTCATAGAGGAAGTGGCTTTCCTGGAAATATCCTGTCCGAATTGCCAAACCCTCCTCTGAAATCGTCCCATATTCGAGATTTATAGCTTGGCTCTAATTTATGAAACTCAGTTTAATTGGAATAGAATCCCGTAAGAGTTTACAGCCACTCCCCACTGACAGTTAACTGGCAAGTTCGACACAATTTGCTGCCAATGACGTCATGCCATGTCAAGGATCCGAGAATATCTACTGGATTGAGTCCGATCGGTAGGCCTACGAGACACCTTGAAGTGCGATGCTCCACGCTTGTTCAAGTCGCATACACCCGAGCGCTTTGGAAATTGCAAAAACGATGCTGGTATATTTTCGGCGAGACATGGAAGAATCTGGGAAAATCGAATTTCTGTACCAGGTCTCAATATTCGAGCCAAAATTGGCATCAGGTTTAAATCGATCCATGCCGGTAGTACTGGAGAGTGGTATGGTTCACTGTTGCTACCTTCACTCCCCCAACCTGACAAGGATTGTGAGCAAGACACGGTAGCTAAGATGTGTCCTTATTTGCCGTCCATTTCCCCGTCCGCCAAAAGATCGGTAACGTCAAAACATCGACCATGTCGAATCTGTCGCATGTATGCGACGGAAGTGACTGCCACCGATTGTGTGTGCGCGCTGAACGTCATTAGTCACTTAGAGGATTCCATTAAGATTACCTTTGTCTACCGCTACATGCTTAGCCAGTGAGGCTACTACTGTGCATCGCCATATTGCACGATTATTGTATGGTACAAATTATAATACCAGGCTTTTCTATTGTTTAACACCTAACCATTGTTTAGTCATCTCATACCGTAATTTAGCAGCCACGGTTTTGTTTAGAACAAACACATTTTTGTTTGAAAGTTCCTGCCGAGCTTATTGAAAACCACAGATGTTGGCGAACAAGCTCGTTTTCAGTGATTCGTACTCATACCATTACACTACAATATAGTGAGAGAAAATTTTGAGTTATTGGATTAGATAGATACAAATATGTTCATAACCCGAAACGAATTAACATGTTGCATTAACTGCTGTCTGGGTTGGAGCGTGGGCCGGCAGAGTTGAAGGGTAACTACAAATTTTTTTGAACTCGCAGTGGAGGATTGTGGACTCAGATCACGTCAGCTTTCGTTTTGCTTAAGCCACAACACTACCAGATTACGCTGTTGACCTTGAACATTACACAGTACACGAAAAGTTTAGATCGCACTGACGAGGTGATTAGTCAGTGCTAGGTGTGAAATCACCTCTCCGCCGTGTGATTTAACATATCTTTCTATCCGAACACAGATGGCATCCGACGAAAATCACGTTAGGGCACGAAACCAGGTGACTGAGGTTTACAATGGTTCCGTGGGACTCTTATTTGTAATATGACTTTTGCCAGAAAACATATTTAGTTAAGTCTTAGCCGGGGTTGCTGAATCATCTCCAAACAATGGCCAAAAGTTACTCAACGACGAGAAACCTGTCATTACTAACTGACTGCAGTCACCTGGATTCCGTTAATGGACTACACCTTAGGTAAACTAGTCGTCACCGTTGAAAGTAGAAATAAAAGCATTAAAGGCCAAGTGCTTTAATGATAATTAGTCAGATGCCAATTTCTAGTCCGATAATTGGCACAAAAACTCACCCGTTTTTCTCTCCATTCTTGGATGGCCTTTCGTTTGCACATTTCCAATGCTTGCAGTTTTTCCCACCACAATTCGTGTTGTTTTACTTCTTCCGGACTTTTAGTACCCGTAACAGTCGAAACTTCGTGGTAAAACGAAACATTGGTGTCATTAACCTCGGATTCTTTCAACTTTTTTGCCGCGGTGCTCACTTTCGGACAAATTGTTTCATTCCCGTCTTCATTTGTATGCCCCCCGCTATTTGACAGGTCACTTTGTGCATTGGTCTGAGGTACCGTAATTGTGTCAGCCTTTAAAATCTGTTCTTCTGAGTTATATGAACATTTAATCAATTTTTTTGCGTTACGTCTTTGTCGTAGACGTAGAAATGTCCCGTGTTCCTGGTCTGTCCATCCGCCAAGTTTACCACCGTTAGCATCGAGAAAACGCTGATATGGAAAATGCATACATAGGAAGGTTGAAAAATTTATCAATCTCAACACAATTGATCATAGACACGGAAATGATCGAATTCCCCAGTTAATTTTTAAAAAATCTGCAATCAATAAATTGACAGACTAAATTTTAGAAGGCATATTCCAAACTAACATCAACGTGGATTATCGTGTATTAAAATTTTACCCATGCTTTGAAAGAAAATCGGAAAAAATTGTATCATTCTCCTCAGTTTGCAGAGCTTGTTTGCAAACCGATTCGGACATTGTGAAAATCTTGCATGTCCCCGGAATGGTTTTATTATAGTCCCGAAATATGGAAACGGAAGATCCGTTAACCATCTGGTTGAAGACATTGAAGCACAAGGCAAAAAACCGTGGACAGTACAGATCGTGTTGTCATTATCTATCGAATGCGAATGATTGAAAAAGTGTGCATTGGTTACCATGGTATTTTTTTCTCTTCCCGCCTTTGTAGGTCTACTTCCTGTTTTATTTACAAAATTATTCTTTCTAGCGCAACGTGTAACTTATGGGAAGAGGTAGCAGCCGTTGGAATTTTTCCTGACGTTTAAAACTGAAAGATGTTGACGATAGTGTTATTGGGCCAAGAGTCCCTTTAAAATACGGGGCTGTTATCTTTTTGCATTGCTGATTTCCAAATGACAGTCTTTCAACAACATTACGCGTGAAGTGTTCAAAATTGGCGATAAATCGGCAAATGAGTACTGGGGACGATATACCGATTGTGAAATTGTCCGTTTACTCTAGAAGATATTTGCATACAAACTGCTAGTACTAAGTTGCATATATATATATATATGTATACATGTGTTGTTAGCAAGTGAGAGCTTACAAGTATTTTGATAATGGTGCTTTATGTGGTGTAATGTTTACCTACTAGACAGTTCATGCATCAAAACAAAGTATTGGCGGAACCGTACCGACGACCACCCAAGTTAGTTATTTTTAGATGTCCTTTCTTGGGGCTGTGCAGCACAACCTTAAAATAACAAAAAATGATTGACATACAAATGCTACCGGCATTTCTTAGCTTGTAGTTTAAAATTATCCACCGAAGATGATATCAGTTGACAAAACCGAAATGTGAAGGTTTTGGACACCTAAGATTTGTACAAGTTGTAAATAACGTTCCTGAATGGATCACGGCAAATATCATTATTCTTGGCTATCCTAGGAAATCTATATTATGCATGACTGCTGCATTTGGATTACGTGCTGTAGCGGAGTTCGTCGAGACAAATTGGTTTTCCAGACAGCTGTGAAACCTCTTGCCGCCAGATCGCAATCCAGCATTGAATATTTCGTTCTAATCATTAAGTGATAAAGTTTCTGTGCAAAACAAAAACCTTTTCTTTCGAGAAGTAAAACAAAGTTTATGAATTCAAAAAACGCGAGTTTTCTTGGGTTCCGGTAATTACCGTGAGATATTCTCACAATACTTGTTACATGTCATTGCACATACCTGATAATCAGCAACTTCCTTCGGGAGGTCGTATGTTATATCAGATTTTAAGCTTCGTTTTTGCGCAGCACCGTGAAAACACTTTTTTTCCACTTTTTCTTGGTCACTATCCCAACCGGTGATGCGCTTCTCCATGAGTAGGCAATCATGCCATAGTGGGACTTCGTCACGCAGAAGAATTTCAGCCCTACGTGCGCGTTGACACAAGAAAAGTCAAAGTGAAACCTGCTGATTAGTGAGCATGGTTTCCTGACGCGGTCTCTTAATACTGCATAGTTATTCAAAATGCCTTCTACTGAACGAAAATATGAACACAATGGAATCACTCACTACAGTTATTTTGTGAAAATGTACTCATTCAGAAAAATCGTTGAAACATTTCTCTGTGGCATTGTGAGTTGACAAAACTGAAAGAAAAGTTTGTGGTCGGACGAGTGTAACGCAGGCTGATTAATCGCGGGGATTCAACTGCATATATATATATACATGTTTATATTACAGATTCAGATGTTAGACCGCAGGCATTCTCTGAACGACACGTTTGGCTGTTTAATTTTGAACGGAAGACGAACGATTTCACTCATTATTCGTACCAGCCACAGGTATTTTATGCTATTTTTTGTTATAAAATATTCTATTTCGAAAGATTTCCTCTTTTAAATCACATTAAATGTTTGTTCCTTCAGGTAATAAAATTCTTTTAGGTTGTATTTGAGAAGCCCTAGAGAACAGATCGCATGTCCTGTCTTGCTATAGTAATGTCCTGTTTCTTTCTCGCATTCATGTTATGTCGGTCACAGACTTTTACACACACGATGAGTAATCACCGGCTGTCGACGATTTCTTCGCAGGAGAAGAAGACATTATGAACAGAGCTACACACCTTCAACGCTTGGTAGCTCCCATTAGTTGGAAGAATAGTGTGATTTTCCAATGACATTCTATTCACAACTGGATATGTACCACAAGTTATTTCGGACGCAAGTGAAATCACTGTTATGTGCGTACATGTCTTTCATGGGCTACTTGGATGCTTAGGCTGAAGCATTGCTAGATTATGAATAGGGTAGAGGTCACCAAGTTGGTGGTCGACCGTGGAGTCAAACCTCACTGATTAGAGGCCGAAGACAAGTAGCAGCAGCGTCCGTGGCTTGGTAGGCTTCCCGCTGGAAAAGCCTTATCCCTACAACATACTGCAAAAGTCAGGTTGTGACATTATGACTTAGCACGTTTGGCTCATTAGCAAATCAGGGTCTTTTACCCTAGTCTTGTCCCGTCGACTTGAAAAGGTTCACGAGAAACAGAAACACGGACTTGTTAACCGGTAGCGGCTCTTCTGGAGCAGCACTGCTGTCTTTTAGGCTGCGCTTCGCTGCACAGAGGCCAACAATGCATTGTCAAACAAAGAAGCCTACTGTGGACTGAACGACCGAGTAGTGTAGCCGTCCATAAAGAAGCTGCGGTCGACGATGGACTACCAACGGTGCAAGTTGCCCGTATGAAAAAGTTGAAATGTCTTTCCTCCTTGAATTTTCAGAGTCTTTTTACGTTTTGCGATGGTTCCGATGACGCAAAGTTTGTCCACAGATTATTAAAAATATGCATTTGCACATGTATACTAGAAAAAGTTACTAGATCTACTACCGAAAGACACCAAATGTTGATGTCTTTCCTTGACTGAGTAAACTCTCAACAAATATTTTCGCTGTTCTTGACATTTAGTTGGTCTTTTTTCGTCCAATTATTCATCAATTTTGTTTTGTTAGATTAGAGTTTTAACTTATTTCGGACTGACTGAATGCTGCTCTAGTAAGTCAGGAGAACGTTAGTCTCTGCCGTCAACTAAACTCTGTATTTGCTTAATCACATAATCCTTTCGGGTACTTCTCTGCAACTAACGCCATAACCTGATTAGCACCCGCACGAGGGACCTCGCCTGGTCTGCAAACTGGGCTAGCAGTTTTGCATTCCGTATGTTCTGATTTACGTGATTACAGTTTGGCCAGGTCATAACGCAGTCACATGCTTGCCAAGTACATGACCAGCTGTGGTCAAGTAGACTTGAGGGTCGAAGATCTGAAATCCTTACATCACCAATCAACTCTTCCACTTCGCAGCTTTTTGTTGACTTCAGCTTTCTTAATAAATAATAATGTATACTGATGTTTTAGTAATGCAGAAAGTAAAGAAAAATTTAAAAATACATCAGCCGAGGGACATTGCCTCCAAGCTGCAAAGATGATGCTCCTCAAATCTCTGACAAAACAAAACCAAACGTGTGTGTCCACGTCGGTGACGCAAAGACCTGTAATTAAAAAGCAGATAGCTAAAGCGGTCTCATGAATTTGAAACATGTTTATCCGGCTGCGTTACTCAAAGTAATAGGAACACTTGTATTGGTTTGAATAACTTGGTTCATCTTTGTCAAATCTATCAACCGAAAGCCTTAAACTGGTGTGCTTTGACCCTGAGTGATATTTAAAAGAACCATCTAATTAGAAGGGGTAAAATGAAGAACAGCGTTTGAGTAAGCAGTGGGTAATGAACAAAACCCTTAAACATGCACGGGGAGATGTGGCACTTAATTTGAAGCACATGTTGCAAGGAAAAAAACGATTGCAGCATTGAATAAATTGCACAGCTATGTGACATATTACACCGATAAAAAGGAGCTTACATAATGCATTCATCGGCCTTGTACTGAGTTAGTAATGACTCGACCTGTTGCATCATTCGTTGAAGGTGCTCCACCTCTAATAATAACGCGCGAAAGGGTAACTTTATTTTCGTCTTACTCTCAGAGGGACGCTTTTTAACCTGCGCCGCTTCTTCACAAAACTGGTCAGTTATTACGCGTACTTTACGCAACTTTTCGTACATTCTTTTTCCTACATCAGTGCGTTATGCAACTGTTCAAGTGGGACGAATGTACCGTCTTCCAGAAAGTTTTTGTTCAAAGTAATTCCGAGTTCGGAACATTGATTCAGTTCTTTATGTTGTGAAACCAATTTGGCCACGTGATTTGAACACTCATTCTGCAGCTTGCGAATTCTGTGCTGCAAGTTATAATCTCTGAAATGACACTTACTTGATTTCCAGCGTTCTTATTTCCAATGCACTTTTCGTCGCTTTCATGGACAAGTTTGAAAAGATTGTCTCACAGGAACTAAAGAAGTAAAATTTGACTCGACTTAACAGTGCAATCCCCAGTGGTACTGTAAAATACGAGGGAAAATTTTGAAAAGGATTATTTTTCTTTTATCACAAATTTGTCTTCTCTTCTCTTCTACTATATGTACTTTGTCCTTCCAGTGCTGTTTTCTAAGGATGCGCAGTTTTTCATCGTTCTTTCTGAACGTTGCTGCGGATAAACAACTACAGAAAAATTCGAACTTTCATGCAAACGGCCGCTTAGACATTTTACCGGGCGCCAGGTTGGTTAAATTAGAACAGGATAATATTGTTGGCCTGCTAGAGGACGACATCTCCAGTGTTTCGCGGCGCTGCAAACAAATGACAGCCAAGCTGGAAGAATTTGATCAATTTCTCCTCGGCTAGGCAAAAACAAATTTGTTGAGGCATGTGCAGGAATCATTGTGGGTTCACTGGTTATCATGCGATTTTGGAAATCATTGGCAAATTTGTATACCGCAAACGTGATGTTTTTCTGGAGTGATGTAATATCTCTGATTGAACTGATCTGCGCTTCATACAAATGCGCCTTGTATCTGTGATTAACTCTGATTTCAAGGCTTTGGTTGAATTGCAAATGGAGTTCGTATTCAAGTTTATGTGTCCATTTGTTGATTAGGGCTTATTTACTGGAAGTTTAGTTGTTTGTCGTCAGTTTACACTACTACATCCGACCACTGAAGTCAAGATCATAGTAGGGATATGTAGAGATTTTAAGGCTTTTCAATGCACTCAAAAAGCTTGCTGTGCCCTTACAACATCAATCTTTTCCTGAAAATGGTGCCCACTTGACATTAGACCGACGGTAATGAAACACGTAGCGTCGAGGGCTCAAATCCTCCCATAGCATGTCTATGTTTCTATTAAGCAGCCTTCTGCTGGCTGAAGATCCCCCCGAAAGATATTTGCACTGTTGTTTTGTGAACAAAGAAAGCAGATAAATAAAAAAGCCTTAATTTGGAAAGATTTATTTGCTAGGAACACTTTTGATTGGTAGTTCTTTGTGATTTGGGAACAGATAGCCCCAGGAACGAGGTGAGAGTGCTACAAAGACAGGCATAGAGTGTAAATGGCATCTGGATGAGTGAACAGCGTATATGTACATGACAAAATAGTCAGTGTATTCAAACTCCGGATTTGGCATTTTTATACTGACGCGTCCTCCACCTATAGATGCCAGTTTATTAAAGCCATGAGAAGCATTAGTATTGAAGAATCATTCTATCCACCTTCAGATGATAATAATGGAAATTAGGAAAACTGGCAGACGAATGCTAAGGGCAGGCCTGCGTACCTATGAACCACTATTATATTTTTTCATATCACTAGTAAATTCTTATGTCCCTCATTTTCTTGTGCACGCCAGGAAAATCTAAAGCAGACCGTGGACTGAAGTGTTTTGCATTTTTCTTTTCGGATAATAGTCCATGTGATTATATTAATATCTCGCACAAGCGTATTTCTTCTCCCGTTCAAGTACTTAGAGCACCGGTCAGCGGCTAGAAGCCTACGCTAATGGGGAACTTAAATTAATTGGTTCAAGTAAAATTCCTTTAGGCGTGCCCGGTAAATGGAGTAAATGCATACTAACAGAAGAGTAAAGAGTGCAAACGAGGTCATGATTAGATTTGCACTGGTGGCTGCAGCCCCAAAGCTCATGGTCGAAGAGCCCATAAAAAGTTCGAACCTTGTCAAAAATGGGTTTCACGCCGCCCGCACCGTCGATGCCTCCCGCTGCGAAGGAATCGACACATGGTGACTCGGACCAAACATATCGTAGTAGCAGCAACATCAAGTGAATATTGTCCAAAATAGATGAACTTTTTAGGTGCACTTTTGGCAACCCAGTGATGCTTACTGTGGGGCTTTCCTTCTCAGCTCCTCATTGGAAGGGTGGTTAACATCATTTTCAAAGAAAGTACTTATTTTCTATTTTGCTATCCCAACAAGGCATGATAGTCCGCCGTCAATTGAAGACTGCAACGGAAGAAAGCAGGGACGAATGCCGGAAGTATTGACGCAACAAACCGGTATATAACCTGCAGTTATGTTTTTTATTTATTTGCACTTTTCAAAAACCCCAATGCATTGTTGCCAAGGATTTCGTAAACTGCGGGATGAACTAGAACAAATGAATTGGGCGATGAGGTTCTCGGAGACTTGGAAAGTTACCCCCATTTCCCTTCCAATAGAAACACCGGCGGAGCTGGGAATCTTAAAAGAAACTGGAGAACCAGAATACCTACAGCGCACTGCTTTGCTCATTGCCCAACTCCTAATTACCTTGCATTTACAGCTTCAATTTCTCCTCATCATAGGAAGTGATTTGCCTGGGGGATGCACCCGGGCGATTTCGAGAATAATGCTAGCAAACTTACAAAGAATCGGCTGTTGACCGTCAACAGCAAACAGTAAACTGGAAAATTGGTAATGTGCCCACGTTTAATGGGCTTGCTGTAATGCAATGAAGATGTTTTTCTGAGATGCGAATTCCCAGACACAGCAGTAGAATTAGTTAAGGGGAAGATACAATGATGGATTTAAAAAGCGCATCAGAAATTCGCAGAAGAAGCCAATCCGGGCCGTTTCCGTGCATTTACCCGGCGAGGCGAGACATCTATGTTCTGCTTTCAAACTACATCCGGGCTGTTAAGCCATTTTTCTATTACATATACAACGTTTGTGTCCGATTGTTAGCAAGTGCTTCACTGTACAATGAGTGTAGACATTAACTATCTTTACCCCTCATTTCAGAGTATAACGATAAAAACTAGGACCAAATGGCAAAGAACTGAGGAATAAAGTCGTCTTTTTCCATTATTTTTGTAAATATTTGTCTCATTAAATTCCTGCCGGTCGATTTTGAGGCTTTATTTGTTTTGAACACTTTCATTGTCCCGTTGAAAGTTTGGATCCGTTTCAGCTAGCTGAACTGTTATTATGGTATTGCCGTGTACGTTTCAGTGCTCATTTATTCAGAGACTCCTATAATAAGTATCTGGCAAATGGTAACCTTAGGGTTATTACTAGGTGTTAACATGGCAATACGTTGTGAGTCAACGTTTTGTAAGAAGACAGATGGTAGAGAAAGTGATAGCAAAGAGAAAATGGAAAATCTTCGCAGGAGATGGTAATTGTAACCAAATGGGGTGATGACTGTCAGCAAAAGAATACCGTCACACGAGTGTCCTCAAATCGTTTCTTTTGGGGGTATCCGGGGGTATTCAGGCGCCACTCAGATGATTTTAGGGGGTACACCCGTTCTTCTTGAGCACCCCAGCGCTAGTATTTACTGACAAAATATCACCTTTATTGCTAAAGCCAAGTGGCTGTGTTCTAGTAATCAGTAAGTGTACTATACCATGAAGAATTGACGTATTTTTGGCGTACACTACTTATACATACTGGGAATCACTGCCATGCACTGGTGCTGCCTGAGTTCATTTTCGAAGCCAGTATCGATAATTTCAGGTTAATTGTAAAACAACGGGATAAAAGATCAATTTTTCACTAATTCTCATGATTATGCGTAAGAGAAAGTGAATAGCAATCAATCAACTCGTCACGTGGTCTTCGCAACTGAATATTGATCATATAAATTATCCCTTCAGCAAAGTTTAATTCAAAACGTTCAGCAGATTGCAAGTCATAGTTGGCTTGTTTTCACACCTGAATAGGACATATACCGATGTATTCTGACCAGGACATGATAACTGTCACATTTACTTGACTAAACTATCCAGTCAGTCTAACAAAATACTTTTACGATGACGGGAAATTGTACCGTTCTGTAAATTACGGAGTTAATCTTGCTGTTAGTTTGACAACCTCGGTAATTTGGAAGCACACTTTTGTTAACTGCGCTGTTGTTGTATCGTCAAACAAAGCAATTCCAACCTAGAACTTCAGGATTTTAAACAAAATACTGTTTGCAATGAACAAGAAGTGTTCTCAAGGTGCAAAGCCGTTTTCCAGAGTGGAGTTTCAAGTCTCCTTGTTTGGGTTCTTCTCACAAAGGCACGGGGTATAAAAGCGTTTGGTAAAATTTACGAAAATTTCGGGTTTCCGCTGTAGACTATTTCGGAAGATAAAAATGAGTGACCTCATTTGCCATGCATTTGGCGTCCGTGCGTACCTCAAATGGTTTCGTTAAAAATGTTTGGTCAAATGACTGACTTGGTGACCTATAGGTTTTTCAATTTCTGCTCCGGTGAATCCTACCGTCCCGTTTGTCCGGTGATAGGAACACCGAGGAACAATTGTTTGTTATTCTTTACTTGGAAGGCTATTATGACCTCTTAGTTTATGCACGCCTTTTATCATTTGAGGAAATTCTCTCACCGTCTATGGGCTAATTCGGCAATTACAGTATTTATGTATACAAATATTTTGGAATTTCTATAGACACTCATTTGGTTTTGATCATGTTCAAAAGAATAAATAAAGTGAACCCTATCCAGTTTTCTCCCTTAGGTATTGGTAAACGTTTTTGGATGTCTGTGGACAACACGTGGACAGAGATATCGTAAACGGGAGAGAGCCCTGAATGCTGTAGTATGTGCTATCTGCGGGTGGAGTCTAGGTTGTGGGAACGCCAGAATTCTTGTTCGAAATGAAATTTTCGTTATAGGTTTGCAAATCCACGCTGTCAGTCTGATAGCAGTCCTAAGTGAAATTGACACAATCAAACTAGGAAGAGGAAGAGAGTTTGATCTGATGCCGACAGCAACAGCACTTCCATCCACAGTCATCGTGCCTATAACCGAAGAATTTATGCCTATTGCGTCTGTGCTCTACTGACGGCAATAGCTGAGTCAGCATGCTATTCTTGAGTGTTTTACCAAGAAACCAGAGAAATACAACCGGAAAAGAACTTTTGTATTCATATCAACATGCACTCTCTTACATGGTAGTTATCTGCGATGTCTTTGACATCCCGGATGAACATGCAGCAGCGGGGAATTATGCTCCACTTCTTGTGCCCCTGGTGTGCCCCGTGATTCTAGAACTGTTTCACTGACTTCAATAGCTTCGCAAAGCTGGACTTTCGGAAGACATATATCTACGTTGAGCAGCCGCAAGGGATAAGTCCATGGCCATATCTCCAGAACTTTCGGAGCTGCAACTGGATAAAACAGATTGTCGCTGTACCGTTCGGCGACTGGTCAGTTATATCCAGTTTTGGTGAAAACAATGCAGTTTCCGGTTTAATCCACTTATTGTGCCAATGAATCCTTATGATTGCCCGGAGGTTCTCCAAACTCCCACTGATATTTGCCTAACATCCAATGGCCCACCCAAAGTGTAGGGAGTGGATATCACTGGAAGCTCTATGGGCTTAACGAGCAGAACTCTCCCTGGGGGAAATGACCTAACCAAAATTGCAGGCCAAAGGATTTAAATCTAAAGGAAACTTGGGTGCGATCGCAGAGCGGCTTCTTTCGGTGCAGTTTAAAAGGTTTTCCTCCCGCACTGCATGAACGAGGTGGGGTGCATGGGTGCTCCCATTCGGGCTGTATTCGGCTACTTGTCGTGAGGGTTGTGTTGGACGCTGCAACCAGTACCGCTGGCTGTGAGCGAGATACGGAATAATCGTTGAGTGGTACTGATATGCGATCACTGTGAATATTTTCCAGATGAGTACTAGTACTCAGGGAAGTAGATCTGGATAATGGGCTGCGCTGAGGTACAGTCACCTCAGGTGGCTTGACCGTATCATGGATGGGGTTGTTTTGCATTGTTGGTAGGTTGCAGCTATCTGATCCGTCAGTGGAAGCTAAGCAGCAAGTGATGTTTGGCAATAGGTACGTAATCACAGAGCTCATCTTCAGTCGTCACCACAAAGTTAAAGTGCTTGCTTGAGCAAGCCAGGTTCTAGCTGTCATCATGAGGCATTTCTGGGTTTTGCACGGCTTATCTGCGTTCATTAGAGTTATAGGTCGATGTCCGAGGAGAATTGGTGCAGTCATGCATACAGCAACGGCATCTCAGCCGTTTGAGTGTGCCGTGCTTGCTGAGCACGATCATGTCTTCGTTCGGATAGACGTCCCTGAGCCTTTGCATACTAAGCGTGGCAGCCATGGTGGAAGGCGTCACGGATGCTGTTTTGCCTGTCACAATATCTGAGCAGTTTGCATTAAAATCATGCATTTAACGTCGACTGACGCTTTTACGCTGGTTCTTATCGGATTCGTGGCGAGGAGCTGGCAGTCAAATACTGTTATGTGCAATAGCGCAAATAACGTCAAAAGCGCTTATGGCAAATTTTGCACTTGCACTCGCAAATTTTCGCTTGCGAAAATGGGAAAGCATTTGTCGGAGCGAGACAAAGTGGACTTTTTGACCTCCTGACACGAGCCATTGGAATTGAGTCTGAGAAAGTATGATTCAATCTGTTCGAAAGTTTCTGCGTACCGTTTAACGCCGTCAGCGACTGAAAGATGAAACTCTACGGCATTTCTTTACAGAGGCTGAAGGAATATTGAGCGATAATCAATAGTACCATTAAAAGAAAACTTAGAGCACTAACTCTCAAACACATTGTCACTAATTTTAATGAGCTTAACTAATTTGTGTCGAATTCAGCTCCTCCAATCGTGCATTTGTTTTTGAAGAAGGTTTATAGTGTTAACTAATACTTTCCAGAATAACGGGGAGTTGAATAAGTAGCTCATTTTCAGGAAGACAAAGTATCAGAAAGTGAAGCGGAAACTGGCGTTTGATGATATGGCTAAAATTATTTCGAAGAATGTTCAGAATAATCGGTGGCTAATGATAATCGCCACCGATATTTCGTGAAGCGGAAAGAGCCTCAATTGGGAAGTTCCGGTCCGCACATCCCTAGGAATGCCTCTGTGTGAATTGGGCAAATTTTGTTGGTCGGAGAATGCCTAAAGTTAGTGCTGTCCACCACACTGTGCATTTTGTTTGTTACGGTAAGCCAGTCTGAGTCTTTTGATTTACTCATCTACATTTTTGCATATTTATGTGTTCTTTGTTGCTTCGATGTGCTTCTGATTTCGTCATGGTGAGTTGAGGTAAGCCATATGACATTGGTCTGATGCGATGTATTGCCTTCGGTAAAATCTATGAGCGCTTGGTTATTGTGCTGCCCACGGTAACCTTATACTCCAACATGCTACACGTCCATTTTTGAATGTGGTTGACAGGCTATGGATTGAGTGGATTGTTTGACCTTGGCGATGTCCTTTGGGGGTGGTGCCCTAAAGAGCTAGTGCTGTCCGTTTCAACAACGGGTTTTGATGAAGTTAACTAGTGAGGCTGACCCGGAGAGTTTTGATGCTATTATGAGATAACGGTCCAAAAAGAATGAAGATTGAATGTTAAAAAAGTAGAAAGAAAGGGGCTAGAATGCTGGAAGAAATTGGAATGGTGAAAAATCACAGAAACTACCATGGACTGAAACCCAGCGTGCCTGTTACTTGCCTACTATTTTTTTAGGACAATTGGGGTTCGAGTGGTGACGGGGGCAGCTGATTAACCCAGTCCAGCCGACCATGCGATCCGTGATCGGAGGTAGTTCTGGGGTGTTGGAAGGTCCCCTGATGGTCAGGGTGATATATAGAAGGCTCCGTGTACTGTAAATGAGATCGTGCAAAAAGCGAGTGTTTCCGACTTTAGAGGCGCGGTTTTAACAATGCCCTGTAACTAGGATCTTTCTGGTCCCTCCCGGGGTTTTTGGCACAGGGCTTTGATGAAGAGCCCTGTGAATCGTGTTCAACGGCAGCTTGTATATTCTCCGAGTAAGGTACCTCGCATTTGGAGGACATGGGGCTGGGTTGAGGTTGATGGTTAGCTAGCTTTGACCTAACTATTGGGCAATGCATACAAAGGACCGAGACTCAGATGATACTGGTCAATGGCCCATTTTATTGCACACACAATGTTGAGGTACATAACTGGCAAAACACATTTATGACCGTCAGTTCGGAAGGTCTACTGAATTATTGAATTCCACTGTTCATCTTGTTGTGCCATTATTGTGCTCGCTGTTTTTCGTCTGGCTGGGTGTTCAGCACGCAGGCGTTGGCGGATTTCTTGGCCGACTGTTGTTGCAACCCAGCTGGCGCTTTGGAGGATGGTTATAGCAACAGAGCCTCATAGGGTGCAATCCTCAGTTTGACGAGAGCTTATGTGAGGGCGTTGGGGTGGGTTGTTTCTTTGCTTCCATCAGTCTATTTGCAATTGTTCAGAAAGTTACCTTCGGCTACGACAAAAACCAGAGCGTTGAATAATCGCTCTAAAGTACTTTCACTTGCATGGAAACTTCCACGTCGGGTGAAACAACAATTCGTTCTTTTCGATGTCTTGTTAGTTTCGCGATTCTGTCCGAAACCTGGTAAAGCGTGTCGTTGGACGATTGCCCATGGTGCTTGGCAGCGCAATCCAGGGCTACGTGCAGTTTCCTTTGCTCTCCGATTTCGAGGACTGCTTGGTGTGCCAGGTACCAGGGAGGCCGAAAGTAACGCCCTAACTGGTTTGATGGTACAGCCGTGGCTCCTCCCTTTTACATGGTCATCCCCATGGATAACCTGTGCCTTATGCGCAGCTCTCGTCCTTTGACAGCTTGCGCTGTAAATTGTGCAATCTCGTAAATGCAGATGCTTAGTTCTCGGGCTTTGTCCCCCATGGTAGGGGAACCAGAAAGTGGCCATCTAGAAACAACAGAATTTCGGGCTAGGCTATAGCAACTGCGTTCTTACCCTCCGCGAAGTTACCATTGTCTGACTGATAAATGTCTGCAAAATGTAGTCCTTAGTTCCCTTGATTGTCATTTTAACCTAACGTCCCCGGTGGATATGCATTTCACCGACCCAAATTCGAAGGCTGCGTAGCCGGACGGACCGAATACCACCCATCCCAACAAGGCGCGCAGGTTTTAAGGCTTCGTGCCACTTGGCCTGTTTCAGAGCCCACAGGACTTCCAGGACTTTTAATTTAAATAAAGTTAGAAAATGTATTTTGTTTGGGTTATCAACTAATTGGGACTATAACCTTATCTTTCCGGATACCTTTCTGACCGGCTTTATCTGCGACGGCACTTTGACGACAATGGCACTTTCGACGTTCGCTGACTCTCACTCATTATTAGGCAGCACGTGAAAACCTATTTTCACCTACTTGTCTATTTGTTTCCACGGACACTTCGTGTTTTCGGGTTTTGGCTTTGCAGTCTTAGGCAGAAACAAGTCGGCGCGTCGGAATTTGCGAGAGTCGTGTTAAACCCGTTATCCAACAGCGATCAGCCTATCGCTTTCCAAGTCCCCAAAAAGCACTCAGCTTGACGGGTGTACACCAAGCAGGACTTAGCTGCTCTGTAGTGATGTAGCCTGTTCCTGTCATTTACAGCTCGGTCCGCTTCACTGATAGAGCCCAAAGCGGTTGTGTGCAGTGAATAACGGTGACGGCCGCCACAGACCACCAAAAAGCAACAAATTTTACTCTTTCAAATTCCAGTTGCTTCTCCTGCGTTACACCGCTAATCGCAGTGAGTACTCTTTTAGGTTATTTAGTCAACTAAAGTGTTTTTCTGGTAGTCTTAATACCTTTAGAGCTTTTTTCTGGTCAAAATTTTGCCAAATTTTTCTGGACACTTTTCGGAGCTCATACCCGCGTAACAATTCTGCTAATTCTCGACCTGAGATCTAACTGTAGCACTCACAGCTTTGACACAGGGTTTTATTAAACGCCTTTATATTGTTAACCGTAAGCAACATCGATCTCTCTCTTTTCACGTTTCATTGCACCAAGCGGTCTGTCTACTCATTTCTCCGCTTACCAGTCCAGTCACTTATCGTCACTGTCCAGTTGCCCAAAATCAACGCGACACATAGACTCCTAAATATTCTTCCCGTATCGTCACATTTCCGCAGTTTCCGACCATCCACCCTAGCGGTCGTCGGAATTAGCTTTTTTTATACTCTAGTATTTACGTGCTGCCTAAAACGTATTTTGACGTGGATAGAGCCTTCCTCTCCATATAAACTGTCGGTGTTCCATTTCTATCTGATTATAATTTGAATAACCTTTGACTGCCACCATACTAGTGTTGGTACAATATCAAGTTAGATAACGACTCCTTAGATCGATCCAAGACCTCTCGCCCAGTTTCCACTCTGCGACTTGACAAAACATTTAGTACCCTCAGGTGGATCCCTTATAACTCAACCATACAGCCATACACATCGTCCCATCAAGCTAAAATGGCGGTCTCTAGGCCTAAACGTGCCAACATGGTAGCAGCTAGGCGCACCGCGTCCACACCCTCACAACCCACTCGCCGGACTCCAGCGTGCACTGTTAGTGCCACAGACGTGTTCGTGGAGACTAATGATAAAGTACGGAAATTAGAGCAAGCGATTCATGAGATAAACAACAAACTTTCACTGATAGAGCCAGTGATTGCAAAGCTGCCTCCTCTTACCTACCTAATTGAGACTCACGAAAATCCATTACGCGAACATCCCGCTGGTGTCTTTCGGGCTGTTGAATCAATATCATTAGAAATTAAGCAGCGAAACCTAAGATCGTCCAGTGTTGTGGTTTACAATGTCCCTGACCGCATTCCAATAGACTCGTTCAAAAACACTGTCCTCTCTGCTTGCAAAATGACAGTCACCCCTGCCACTGTTTAAGACCACGTAAACGAATGCTAAGCAGATCATATCTTGTATTGTTCCAGTTCCTTAGCCCCACTGCCGC
>LUCM01001240.1:0-10778 GCA_008360955.1 Fasciolopsis buskii
GAGGTAAAATGTGTTCAATCCATATAACCATTTATGGCAGAATTGAAGAACGGGGTGAGATATGGTAAGACTTCAGCTGAACACATCACTTTGAAGTCGACGAATCTGTATGTGCGGTAGAATCACGTGTTTTGTCTTTTCTAAAACCAAGTGAACTTTAGCCACCTGTGAATCTGTCGAATCAGGAGCTATACTTTTTCGTATGCTTACTGATTTCAGTTTAGTTACTGGCGTGTCGTCCACCTACGCGTATGACTGATGTTTGATTTGCGGGAACGGTAATTGACCGGAAACGGAATCCGAAGAAAGCGCTGAAGCGGTCACTCCGGGATGCTGAAACAGCAGCACGCAGGTTCGCGAACAAGAAGGAACCTGGGCGACCGTGACAGTATGCATAACATCCAGTTCAGCTCTCATGACTAGAGCGCCGTTGTTTTTTTTTGAAAAACCAGGAACCGAGTTAGGTTTTGGACGAAAGCCTTTAGGTGATCACCGTCAAGCTCAAGAATCGCAGGTAGAAATCCCCGAACGATATTATACTAAAGCCTGCGGTCTGGTAAGTAAATGGGTTGAGTTCGTGGCAAGGACACACGGCGCGATATTCTTAGCTGTTACTGGGACCTGGTAGGAAAAGGATCAGCTGCAACGTTTTACCTGCTAACCGAAGAATACGCTGCATCGGTGGCTCGGAAGAACAAGCGCCGTCCACCTTGCTGGAAGCCTTAGATGGACAGGACGTTTAAATCACAAGAGGCCATTTGTTCACTACAACGGACCTAATTCCCACAGTCCATGGGCCACACATGCCATGTTTTGCAAAACAGTCCAAATGACGCAATTGAATTCTAAGTTTCATGGCGAAAGGAACTTAACTCCAAATGGGCTCTCTATTCATACACAGTCAAAATGCCACGTATGAATGCGTTGGAATCTTGGAGAAGGATAATGATTTATTAGCTTTTGCGGACAAGGGTAGGGTCGAAAACCTTCACCCATGCTTAAAAGGCACGTAGCACCGGTCAGGGTCTGACGTTTTCTGGATCTTGAAATCGTCGGGACAATACCTGAATCAGATGGGTTGAATGCCAAGAAGGGCAAAGTGAATTAGCTTTTAGGGGCGTTAAGCAGGAAAAGTTCAGCGAGGCCAGACGGCATCTGCTCGGCCTTTCTCCAGACTACAGGTGGTTTATCAAACAAACCTGTGGCGGGTTTCTAAAGAGCGTCTTTTAGGCTGATAAGATTTCCAGTGGACTAGGAAACGGCTACGGCTGTGGCAAAGTCAAGGGGAACTTCTGGGCAAAACGCCTGAGTACAGGCCGGTAAGCCCAACGTCGGCGTTGTGTCAGTGATAAGAACGAACAACTAGGGGACAGCTGTGTTCACACCGTGTAAGCAACAGGCTCTTAACTTTGGCGCAGTAGGGTTTTGTCAGAAACAGTTTGCGTCTGACAAGTCTCTTATCATGTTCCCTGGTGAAACAACTCGCGGTATGGATAAAGGCAATGAAATCGAAGTCTGCTACCTGGACTTTATTAAAGCCTTCGATTTCGCAAGTCAATTTTTGCTAGATCTTAAACTGCCAGCTTTCGGTATAACTGGAGAAGCCGGCGATCACTGCCTCTCAGCAACCGTAGCCCTACATTTTATGTATCTCAAGGCTCTGTGCATGAATTCCTTCTGTTCGTTCTATTTGTAATCGATTTGGTACGGGAATTGGCTTCATCTTGCAAAATGATGGTAAGATGGCGGGAGAAGGTATATCCTAGAATTTGAAAGGATGCAAAGGATGGTCGCCTAGCTGAGACCAACCACTAAATCCTGACAAACGTTAGCTGCTGACAACAAAAGTAAACCGAATCAAGAATAGACCCTTGCATTGCGTGTCAGAAGACGAGCATTTAGGGGCTATTGCCACGCAGAACACTCAGCCCCCAAAGAAGTATCAGGCGGCGGCCAGCAAGACCAGATTTCGTTGGGCAATGTCGTGCAACGAAAGGGAGATGAGTATGACCTTGCTGATGCGATCTCTGCTTGAGTATTGCGTACAGTCTCGGACCCCACACTACAACAGGGATGCGGAATGTATAGAGAAGGTCAAAGCCCAGCAAAGAGAATGGTGACTAGACAGCGACGGTGGAGTTAAGTAAACATCACAGGGACTGGGGCTCTATTCTATGGAATAAAGCGGAAACACGTGTTAGCTATTCCAATGTTTCAAATTTGTGAGTACGCTCACCGAAATTTTTTTAATTTTTGTCGTCGACTTTATCAATGTATGAGTTATCCTTGTCACATCGGTTTTCTCGGCCTGCGATTCTTCATGCTTATAAATATTAGCATTTCCTTCCCGCTTCGAATTAATCAGCCAGTGTCTATTAATAGGCGGGTACATTGTGAACAGTGGCTGAATTGTGTTCTTGTAAAGAGGCGTTTGTTTCAAAATTCCTGAAATCGCTGGAATGCAACTTATTTCAGTTCTATATCTCATTCGATCTCTGCTTGTTTGGAAGCCTGTAGTTGTTAGGTGGATGTGAATGGGTAATGGATTTCACTGTGGTGTCACTTTATTTGTGCCGAGGCGCCTGCCTAACAGCCTCTCGCTATTTCGCTGAAATCGGAGTCTTCTCCTTTATTTTTAACGAACGCCAGGCCAACGGAACGTAGATACGGAAAAGATAACAGTTCAATGTTGAAGTGAATTCGGCACATTCCAATGGGATAATTTGTGTGCCCCCTTGGCACCTTGCTTTGCTTTCTACCTCGCCAAATGGTCCGAATAACGGTAAGGATTTTGAGCAACCAGTCTAATGGAAAGCTAACCATGAACAGATGTGATGCCTATTCCGACCTGGAACACCCACCTTCTCAGTGCTGAGTGAACCATGGCGTGTTTTTAGGCGGTAACGGCAGTTAAGCATGTACTTGGAGAAGCGCGCTGAAACGCTGACTGGGAAGATTCAAACGCCACTTTGCGCAGATGTATGAGGTCCTCAAAAGGTGACAGACGCCTGATAGGCCACAGAAAATTCTCGGCCTTTTGCATAGTTAACGACGGTGATGTAGACAGAAACGCGCAGACAGCGGAAGTCCTCGGTGGAACCAGCAGGCTTTTAATTGAAAGAGATATGACAAACATCTATGCCCGAAGTGCGGAGTGGCTTGAGTCATGGGGGAGCAGTGGCAAGGAAACAAATGCATTCCCTCTGCATTAGGGCGTACAGTATGAGAAATAAACGGACCTAACTTAGCACCAGCTCTGATAGAGTAAGGCCACAAATCTAAATGTGGCTGTTTGAGTCGGACTGCCTTCCGTGTGCTGTGGCAAATGAGTGCTATGATTACAAACTTGAGAGGAATGGCGACCTGCTTAGCGGCATAGCTGCTCCAGTAATGAGGAACACAATCGGAACTAGACGCCGGCATTGCAATTATGGAGCCGTTTTCAGCCTAAGTTAAGTTGGCAAATAGGCAAACACTCTTTACACGTCTACAGGGGTCCGGCAGCACTAGAACAGGGAGATCAGGAACTGAAGCTGGCAATGCAGCATCTCTTTGCGGACTCAAATTCGTTGGTAACGGTGAGGATTTCCATCATTCGGTAACTGAATGGGGTACGAAACTGCAAAAATGGTGCAGCGGGGGATGAGTTCCTAAGATATTTAGAGGCCCTAAATTAATACGCGATAGCAGCAGGATGTTTAAGGAGGCCAAAATTTATCCGCTCGGTTATTGCTGTGTATGATGGTGATATTTGCGTCTCAGGCTGTCATGCAACGTTAAGCAAGAGAGACCATTCAGTTACCGCTTGTACCGAAATAAACATCACAGTGTCCCTCAAACACCATTTATTAATTTTTGAAAATTGGAAGTAGAACTGACGACGAGCGCAGGTATTCTTGATTGTACTAGTAGAAATGAGCATGGCAGATCGGAAGTAACCTGGTAGAAGATCGCGCAAAACGTCCATGATCCCCGGGATGTTTCTCCAGTTGGGAGACAAAAGTAGAAGGTCCCAAAAAATTTGTGGATGCTAGGGAAGGGAGGCTAAAAAATAAAGATAGGGGGCGTATGCCACACAGATCCAAGCAAATCAAATAAAAATAGAGTCATTACTGAAAATGGAAATTTCAGCCGATAAAGCTGGAAAGAGCAGTGGAAAAACATTTGGGCTGACTTTTGTGTAGTGCGTGAAAATGGACCATAAAATGTAATGCCGTTATGTGCAATCAAAGAGGACATTTGGAAGTGTTGTAGGAGTGCCCACTTCAAAGGCCGGAGGTGAGGGATGAGAAGACAATAGTACGACAGGCGTCGACAACTAATACTTAGCAAGTGCATGCCGGACGGACCGATGTCACAGTGCCGAAAGACTACCAGTTTGCTGCGACCAAGTTCACTGAGTTGCGAGCGAATTTTGAGTACATGAAATAGGTAGTGGTTATTAAAACGAAAAAAATGCAAGGGCCGGGATGGGATTCAATCAAATATTCTAAAAGTGTTTGCTACTATGCCGACGGAACCTTTGTGTAGTCCTTCTCTGGCCTCCATGAGCCAGGACAGACAATGGATTGATTCGGGGGCAGCAGCTATGGTAGATATTTGCGGCGACGGTCTAGGGAAAATACTGGATATCAATCGACCGGTCAGTATTGCGTGCACTCTTTGCAGATTGAGGACACGTGGCTCATTAGCTGGTAGATTATCCATCTTTGTGTAAAGCGGAGCATGGGTTCACCAGGGAAAGACCGCGTCTGTTAAAAATCCTAAAATTTCTAATTGAGGATACAGGGATACTTTATGGCGAAATTGGTAGTGTACTGCGCAGATTTCAGCAAAACATTCGATTTGGTAAACCACTGGCTACCGATGCTAAGGTTGCTTAATGGTGACTATGTCATGGTTCTCCTGACGATCAAGTACTCCTGTCAATTTAGGAGCTGGAATTCAGGAGCAACAAACCAAATATTTCGAAGTTTTACCGGAATTCAAAAGAATATATTCGCGCAAAGGACAACCTGAGTTAAAAATGTTTTCGTCGATACCTGCCCAGTCCAACGGAATGTGAATATCAGGAAGTTCTAGTGCGGTTGGGCATTCGACAACCCGCGAGGAGTGCACTAAAACGTGGTTTTCGCATGGCGGAAAAACAACACTGGAAACCAAATGACAGTCAAGATGCGTAACGGTGAGCTTTGAATGTTATGGAATATTTAGGCAGATCATTATGCGAAATCAAACATGGCCAGTTCGCTGCAGATTAACGCACGCTAGCAGGCGCACAATTCCTTCCGAAGGACATGGCGTACATTTAATGTAATCATTGGCTAGACAATGGAATGTTTGATCGATGGCTAGGTAGATCGTGCACGAGATGGATAGGCGGCCTCTACCATTACTCAGAGGAAGAACGTAGGGTCAGGTGTGATATTATCGAAACATTCAACACTGGTGAAGCCTAGCGGTGCGTTCAGGCAAGCGAAAGGGTCAGAAGGCAAACCAACGGTGCAAATCTGTGGCGGGCATGCCTAAGGTTAAATGTACTTACGACATATTTCAGTGATAGTTCGATCGGGACTAGGCATACGGTACGGTGAGAAGCTGGGTGTGCTGAAAAGATGAAAGCATTGGGAACACCGCTATAGAAAAGATAGCAGGGAAATTTTAACTACTGGAGAAATGTGGTCCAGGAAAATCAGAAATGAATGATTTGAGCGGTTGTTGAGATCTAAAGTGAAGTAAAACAGAGCTAGGTCTTATTACAACAAATAGCTGATAAGAAGTATCGGTCTATTCTCTTCTTGGCTGATGAGGAATATATTCAGCATGAAGTTCGCCCAAGGGCACATAAATCATCCGACAGAAGAGGTCTATTGTTGTGAGCTATTAGCTCGTGACCATCAGTGACAGATAGCTTCAAAAGCATGAGGTGAATTTCAGCAAAAACGTCGAGACATCACTCGGCAGTGTTCGAATTAAAATCATTTATGCTGATTTCGTGTCCCAGTTCAGGAGCGGTGGAAAGAACTGCCGATGGTCAACAAAAAGGGTAGAACAGAAGGCAGAAAACGGAGGCTTCCGACGAATAATTCACCAAGGGACACCATCGATCAATTCACCTTTAAAAGACCGTGGAAGCACTATACAGCCGTTTCATTCCTGTTGTTGCTGAACTGGAAAGATTTAAGACTCCTAATATCTCTCGCTGTCTGCATGGGTGGAGCTCTTCGGTTTTTTGTTTGTTTTAGCCAGAAGTGTTGAACTCGACCTGGAAAAAGTGGACGATGCACCAGATTGGATGTCCCTGAAAAAATTCTAGAAAACTGAATGGCAGAGTCAAGACATTGTCCTGTGAAAACCGTACCGTGATGAGCTGTACTGTTTTGAGTCGACTGGATAGTGCTGCGTTACACCGCCGCGTGGACGAGAAGATACGCGAGGCTCTGAAGCCCCACATGACGTCTGGGATACGAGCCTTTACTACTCCAGCAGCACCACCACGAATCCCACCAATCCTGGAGACGGTGCGAAGTGCTGTTGAAAAACTGCACGACAGCAGTGCCTAAGTTGTTGCTGAGCGCAGAGGACCAGACGATTGTGTATCGTTTCACCGAACTTGGTGGCCGCCTGTCGAATGACAGTAGCTCGGCAGTGGAGGTAAACACGCGTATATCCAAAGCTTGAGCAACTTACACCGAACTGAAGCACTTGTGGCGTTGGCGTGATATCTCACTGAAGTTGAATGGTCGTGTGTACTGTGCCGCATTGCGCTCAGTTCTACTGTACAGCTGCGAGACATGGAATATTCGTGCGGAAGATGTTCGTTTGTTAGAGGTTTTCGACCACCGATGTCTATTTAGTATCGCTAGGATTGGATGGAGTGACCGGGTGAGTTGTTTGGTCAGGAGTCTAGTATTAGGTGTCAATTCTGAGAATGCCTTATCTCAGCGTATGAAGTTTACTAGAATGGGCTGGTTGGGTCACGTGTTGCGTATGGTGAACACTTGTCTACCATACGATGGCCTATTTTGTTTTCCTCTCAATGAATGGAAGAAGCCATATGGAGGTCGACAGATGATGTGGCAACGTGGAATGAGAAAATGTGCAGCGAATTTAGGTAAAGTAGGTGTCTCACGTCTTCGTGGTTGGGATCCGAAAGACCCGTCAAGTAGGTGGCTAGAAACACTGAACCGTGAGCAGTGACGATCCCGTTGTCATTTTCTATGGAATCAGAATGATTGAAACAGTGCGTTTGTAGTTAGACTGTGTCCCGTGTGTTGGCTATAATGGCATTCTATTTTTTCGCCCCTGTGTAAGTCCGCTCCCTGTTCCCCTTGAATATTCACCCTTTTTATAGAGACGTGTAACTCTGGGGAAAGGCAGGGGCGAACGAGGCTTGTCTTGCTGTTTAACGCAGAGTGAAAATAATGATAAATTTTTTTTGCATCATGCCTGTTGGATGTCTTTCATTTGGTCCTGCATTCCTGTCCCTGGGCTTTCGGAAAAAAATCAATAATCCGCCAAAAATTTTTTCAGAGTAGTCTGCTTCCGTAGTCTTGTCAGAGGAAGTTGGCAATTCAGAGAGTAAAACCATCTTCACACGCGCCTCTATATTCCTTTACGCCTCGCTCTGCAATTTCCTTTAACAGCCGCTGTCTTCCGAATTACGTAGCATTTTTTACTCATTAGGACACTGTTTTGCGTGACTACACTGATAGCTGTTTCATTTTTTTAAATGAGTAGACGCCGCCTCCTTATCCCTCCAATTCCCGTTTGGTCACAAATTATAATAATTGTAACATGGCCACAGGGTTGGTTGATCAACTACAAGAAATGGGCTGAGAACCGTCTAAGTTCTTTAGGACCATCTCCCTTGCGTTTCCGTGGATTCAACATCATCATTCAGCATTAAACAGCAAGGGAAACCTCTCTAAACACTGCCTTTTCCCATGAGTTACATGGATTCAGAGGAAGGTGGTCAGCTTGAGACAGATTCTCTCTGGAGATATGGATCCAGAACCGCATCGGGTCTTTCCTCTTCGGGTAGTTGACTGTATGTTGGTAATTTCATGATATTACGGAAGCTCCAGTCATCTGGATCGCCTTTGGTATATTGTTTGTCAGGAGGAGTGATCAGTTTTTGAAATGCATTATCGGCACGGGTGGTGAAAGAGGATGTCGTCATCTTAACGAACGCTTGGAACCATTGTGGATGGTTTTTTCATTCTGAGGCGGTCTCTCGAGGAGTGAAAGTGAAGGGGCTTACACGTGATATTATCCCGTGCTTACTAACGCAAAGAATGAAGTTGAAAAGTTATGTGTAGTACGCTGTGATGCATTGATTTTTGTTGTGATGTTACCGGACATGGACTTTAAGTATTAAACGTATTCGTCGCCCAGAGGTTTTCGATCATCGGTGTTTGTATAATATCTAGGATTAATTGGATTGCCCGCGTAGGCAGTGTGCGGGTTGGAAATCTAGAATCACTTACGGACTCAGAGTATTATATCACAAAGTATCTAGCTTAGTCGATCTCGTTGTTGGATTCACGTGTTGCTTTATTTCTGATTACCTCGGAGTGGAGAAAGCCACGTGTAGGTCGATAGATGACGAATGAGAAAATTCACAGGGGACTTAGTTAAAGTGGATACCTCACGTCTGCATGGTTGGGATCCGAAAGACTCATCAACTAGGTGGCTGGAGACACCATAAGATATGGCAGCGGGCAGTATACAGTGGCGACAGTATCGCCACTTCTTGTCGAGTTAAAACGATGCGCGTTTGTAGTTTTAAACTATCCTCTGTGGTGGCTACGTCGACGTTCTTTTCCCGCCTATGGAGATCCACTCTGCTCTTGGATATTCATTCTATTTGCCGCTACACTTAACATGGCGAGAAAGTCAACAATAAGTGGCATTGGCCCTGGTGTTCAACACTGAACGATGGCGATTATAATGAAGTACGAATGGTCTGCCCTTTCTGTCATTGTAGGTTCGAAAATGGAACAGTTGTGCAAATCAACTAATGAACTTTGCCTTAATGCTGAGAACAAGAGGAATGTTGATGACGAATTCGGGACTATAGATCCAGGGAAATTGACCCTTCCGCTTCTCGCTCCTTCAACAATAGAAATTTCGCTGTGCGAATATACTGCGATGAAGTCACTGCACGAACTACTGAAACTGCTACCACTGCCCGCTCAATCCAGTCCACTGATGTCAGCTCAGCTGACTTCGTTATCGAAACTGACTCGTGGAGACGCTAAAACTGTCTACAGGTGATTATCCGATTTCACTCATGTTCATTGTTTTACCGGAGCCTCTTCGGTAGTTAGATACTGAGGTCATTGCTTTCATCTTTTTTTCTGCATAACTGCTCTTGCCAGAATTTTTCGAATTTATATTATTTAGACCCAAAGTAGAAACAATTTGATTTATAATTTTATAATTTAATGGGTTTCGCGCCATGGCTTTTGCTTGTATCACAATGTTGGCTGACCATTAATTATACATTTTTCGTTTCCCTCGGGTTAGAATGTTTTGTTTAATAATCGTCATGAATGAGTCGGCCATTATTACTAAGTGGCTTTTCTGATCTTTAATGTGGGTTTCGTTGGATCAACATACACCTGCTATGCTTGATTTCAGCAACAGCCAGCGACTATTTCATCGAGACTAGGAAAATATTGGGACAGTTGTACTCTTTACTGGGCTTATAACATAAATGGTTGAAAAAAGCGATACATTCTGTGAATCATATAAACGGGGTCAGTGAACGAGGGAAAACTAATATGACGTCTATTTTTAAAGTCACTTGTTCTTACGAATAAAACTTGCTGACCCTCTGGGCGCATTGTGCGCACATTGACAGCAGTCAAGTAAAGCAACTATTAGGGCCATAGGAGTACGTTCGATTTCTACGTTGCTGTTCGATACCTGCATGTTGTGGCATAATGGTACTTGCTTCCCCAATTCTCAGAATAATGGTTGCCAGATTTTTCATATTTTGACCCATAACAGTGCACATTTTTAGTGTCGTTAATAGGAGTAACAAGTATGACTTTCGTGGCTGCATTCTTCCCCGGAGCATCTTCCAACTCTGGTCTCCATTCCGGTCTTAGCTACCAGGTAAGCTCTAAAGAACTGGCACACAGCGTCTACGTTCCAGCATGTGTAAGCATACAAATACTTGATGAAACAAACAAATAACCGCGCACAACCAAACAAGTACAGTCTGGTCCTACGGCCCACTGATCTACAACCACATATGAGGCTGATTTGTACAAACTTCCTAACAAAGGATGGTCACTCGAGAGCGCCTGATTCATGGTGCTCTCCACCTGACAACGAGTCCCAATTTGGATCGAAACGTCACACTAAATGTGATGACTCAGTGTACGCCTTCTCATTATCCTCCTCCTCCTCATCGTCCAGCATTAAACAGCAAGGCAAGTCTCATTCGCCACTACCTTGCCCCAGAGTTTCATGGTTCTATAAAGAGTGGATATCCAAGGGGAACAGAGAGCGGACCTACACAGGGGCGAAAAAATGAAATGACGTTGTAGCCAACACGGAACGCAGTCTAACTGTACAAACGCACGTGTTTTCAATCATTGTGATTCCATAGAAAATGACAACGGAATCGCCACTGTTCGCAGTTCATTGACATCCTTCAGTATTTCCGGCCACCCAGTTGACGGATCTTTCGGACTTCAATCACGAAGACGTGAGATATCTGCTTCACCTATATATATATATATATATATATATATATATGTGAA
>LUCM01001240.1:10803-22763 GCA_008360955.1 Fasciolopsis buskii
ATATAATATATATATATATATTATATATAATTATATATATATATATATATAGGTCGTGTGCTCCCGGGCAAATTTTGTTCACGCATCCAGATACTACTTCCTGCTTCTATATATACATACGTATATTCTGGGGCATTCCGCCCTCGTTCCTAAGGTTGGCTCAGCCCAACTGACAAAGAATTATCAGCGAATCACAGTCGTGATTGCTTCTTGTGGACTCTTTCGACGAAGAAGCTTCCATGCCACACTCCTGTTGCTACAGATTCGATTGTGGTGAAGAAATATCAATCAATTCGGAGTGTACAAGTGGTGTGGGATGTTTGGACAAGAGAGCATCGGGTACGCATACCTGACGAGCGACAATAACCGCAAAACCGGTCGTGTGCTCCTGGGCAAATTTTGTTCACGCATCCAGATACTACTTCCTGCTTCTATATATATATATATATGAGCGAGTGAGGTAGGCAAGCACTGGTGATGCCGTCTCGGCTAGTGATGAATCTTTTGTGAACAAATCAGTGCCATCCTGTAGTACTTGAGCCACGGGAAGGGATATCATTCTGTAGCCTGCTACCGAATTTGGGGATTCCCACGCCCACGGCCGTTCGTCGTTGGGAAATTGTCACTTATCGACAGGTTTCCACTCACTAGTTCGACTTGGAAGTGTTCGGCAGGCTATTGCTGTGACTAGATGCATAGTACGACCGTCGGGATGCCTGTGCGAGTCTACAAGACCAATGCACAATGCGCACGAGATAGACGTGTCGAGATCGCGTTGCTTGGTTTTGGCATGTGTTTGCCCACTTCAAGAGCAACCAAACCACAGAATACCTTGTACAGCTGGCCACACCGAAACAGAACAGCGCCAAGCATTGATGACATGGATACGGAAACAGTAACTAAACAAAAAAAGCACATTTGTGGGCAAGACTTTACAATCTAACCTGCATAGCCTGACCGAATGATCACAATACGAAAATAGTCAGTCGGCAGACTAGCAGACGTAAACAAACACGCATATATTACAAAGAGAACCATCCGAGTGGACTTACACATGACTTGAGCACCTTGCTGGCAATCGGTCTGATACTTCACACACTTGACCCAAGTTTGAAAGGTCGTGTGTACCGGGCTGCAGTGCGTCAAGTTCAGTTGTTACGGTTGCGAGGACGTGGAGTAATTTGCGTGGGGTGAATTTCGTCGGGTTGAAGTTCTGTTCGACAACCCGATGTTTACGTAGTATGGCTAGGATTGATGGAGTGACCGGTTGAGTAATATTGAGGTTAGGGAATCTCGTTATTGGGGTGTGACTTCTGAAAGTAGCTTGTTTCATTTCGTATGAAACTTGGTAGACTACGTTCACATATATATATATATATATATATATATATATAGGTGAAGCAGATATCTCACGTCTTCGGGATTGAGATCCAAAAGACCCGTCAATTGGGTGGCCGGAAATGCTGAAGGATATGGCACTAAACTGCGAACGGTGGCGAGCGTGCTGTCATTTTCTATGGAATCAGAATGATTGAAAACACGTGCGTTTGTACAGTTAGACTGTGTTCCGTGTGTTGGCTGCAGCAGCATCTTATCTTTTGCCGCCTGTGTAGGTCCACTCCCTGTTCCCCTTTGATATTCACTCTTTTATAGACGTGTAACTCTGGGGAAAGGCAGCGGTCAATGAGGCTTGCCATGCTGTTTAATGCTGGCCGATGATAAGGATGATGATGACCAACGGCTAACTGTGTTCGAACGCTTGCGAGCCAACGGATTTCGCGATATGTCTGGTCCCGATGACCCTTCCGCTTTCTAAAGATTGTAAGATTGGGCTCATTCGAAGACCCAATGTTCTTTTTTCCAAGGTTTTGATATGTTTAACGATCAGGATAGTATCCACCATCTCCTCATTTCTGTTTCTTTTTTATTTTAGTCGGCCATTCAAAGACAATTTATCAAAAGGAAAGTTCAGGGTTGGAGTACCCTGTATTCCATCGGGCATTCAGTTTTTGAATCTGAATTAATACAAGATCTGTGCTTATTTATTGCCTTTTTGAGAACTTTCGGGTGTATTCATATTATAGTTGAGAGCTATTGTTTTTCTGAGTTTAATATTAGTTTTTTTATCGGAATGCTAAAACTTTCCGAGATACACATGATATCATACATTACAGTTCACACAGGTCATTTGTCCAGAACAATTATGAAGTGGCTATCTTGACAATTTTTCTAATGGCTCTTACAGAGTTATTCCGATTTGAATCCATTGGCGTGATTTCTTAAACTAAGTTACAACTCCCAGTCAAGAGAGATTAAAACTGCAGTTTGGTTGCTCATATATCACACAGTAATGGAAATCCCCCACATACAGAGCCTCGGGACTACGTGTTCATCGGCAAGACTAATCGACCACCAAAATGAAATCTATGCAGACTAAGGTATTTGGGCCGGCGTCTGCAGCTGCGAATCCTTGGAAGGTGTCGGTCGACCCCAATGGAAGTGAAAGTAGAGTCGAATATTCGGCTTCTGAAGAAAGGAAAAGCGGTCTGTCCCGACGAACGTTCCTTAGTTCTCCCCAAATTGGGTGGAGATGCTCTGATAAAATCAATTTCTTCGTTGCTTCATGGTATTTGGAACGAGGAACGTATTCCGTTATCGTCGGGTGAGTCACTGATTGTACCCATTTTCAAGACGGACACGGAGTGACTGTAGGAATCATCGTGGGATTAGTTTACTTCCGATAGTTACTAAGGTGTTAGCTTCAGTGATGCTGCGTCGTTCGATACCAGCTCGCGAGAATAATATCCGCGAACAGCAGGCTGGACTTCGTCGAGGTCGAGGTTGCATCGACCAGATATTCACCTTCCAACAGTTACTGGAAACGCGTCAGACACACGTTGCCGCCCTACGATCTTAGTCTTTCTGAACTTGAAAGGCGCGTTCGACTCAGTGGATCGGACAACACCATTCAGTGCTCTCCACCGAGGTGGTATGCCAGCGAAGCTCGTGAACTTGTTGCGAGCATTGTACTCGCATACTTGTGGTCGCGTGAGGGTATACAGTGAGCTATCGAGTTAATTCGAATCGATTAGCTTTGTTTGACAAGTGTCCCATCACCCCATTTCTGTTCAACTTCGTCATGGACGAGATGGTGGAAGATGTTTTAAGAGGTTTTCAAGATGTAGGGGTGGAACTGGAAAGTGGAGGAAAGCTGTGTGGTCCAGACTGCGCAGATGACGTAGTGTGCCTGTTCGGATCCGTGGACCATGCACAACGCGCACTAGGTGAACTCTCGACATCTGTTGCTCGGTTTGACATGTGCTTGGCACCTTCGAGGTGCAAAGTGCTGTTGCAGGACTGAACGACAGTAGCTCGGCAGTGGAGGTAAACACGCGTATATCCAAAGCTTGAGCAACTTACACCGAACTGAAGCACTTGTGGCGTTGGCGTGATATCTCACTGAAGTTGAATGGTCGTGTGTACTGTGCCGCATTGCGCTCAGTTCTACTGTACAGCTGCGAGACATGGAATATTCGTGCGGAAGATGTTCGTTTGTTAGAGGTTTTCGACCACCGATGTCTATTTAGTATCGCTAGGATTGGATGGAGTGACCGGGTGAGTTGTTTGGTCAGGAGTCTAGTATTAGGTGTCAATTCTGAGAATGCCTTATCTCAGCGTATGAAGTTTACTAGAATGGGCTGGTTGGGTCACGTGTTGCGTATGGTGAACACTTGTCTACCATACGATGGCCTATTTTGTTTTCCTCTCAATGAATGGAAGAAGCCATATGGAGGTCGACAGATGATGTGGCAACGTGGAATGAGAAAATGTGCAGCGAATTTAGGTAAAGTAGGTGTCTCACGTCTTCGTGGTTGGGATCCGAAAGACCCGTCAAGTAGGTGGCTAGAAACACTGAACCGTGAGCAGTGACGATCCCGTTGTCATTTTCTATGGAATCAGAATGATTGAAACAGTGCGTTTGTAGTTAGACTGTGTCCCGTGTGTTGGCTATAATGGCATTCTATTTTTTCGCCCCTGTGTAAGTCCGCTCCCTGTTCCCCTTGAATATTCACCCTTTTTATAGAGACGTGTAACTCTGGGGAAAGGCAGGGGCGNAAAAACGCACTCTTTCAATCATTCATTTTCTATGGAATCAGAATGATTGAAACAGTGCGTTTGTAGTTAGACTGTGTCCCGTGTGTTGGCTATAATGGCATTCTATTTTTTCGCCCCTGTGTAAGTCCGCTCCCTGTTCCCCTTGAATATTCACCCTTTTTATAGAGACGTGTAACTCTGGGGAAAGGCAGCGGTCAGTGCGGTTTTCCATGCTGTTTAATGCTGGCCGATGATGATGATGATGATTGTCCACACTGCCGTTCAATAATGATTCAGACCCAGCTTCTCGCATGGTAGACGTACACTACTTTTAACTTGTGGTCAGTGTTTAACCGACCGGTGTGATTTCCTTGGGTTCTGTTGTTCACTTGGCTGTTGATATTGTGTTGAGTCATTTTGTAAATCACTCTAATGAAGTGTTAACTTGATTTATTCTTCTCGGTTACTGGTATTTATGGCATCTAAATAGCCATCAGTTTCTTCAAAGGATGTACTCATTATGTCATAAAATGTTTATTATACTCACTTTTACCTCCCGCAGGGCTACCATTATTCTCGACGGAGATCAGCGTATTGAACGCAACGCTGGAGACAGCGTTGGGTTGCTGTGCAAAAACGCAAAGATCGATGTCGATTGGCTTATCG
Source organism: Fasciolopsis buskii (assembly GCA_008360955.1). Classification (NCBI taxonomy): domain Eukaryota; kingdom Metazoa; phylum Platyhelminthes; class Trematoda; order Plagiorchiida; family Fasciolidae; genus Fasciolopsis; species Fasciolopsis buskii. The sequence continues at coordinate 15,565 of LUCM01001240.1, forward strand.
ATCGCATCGATTTCGGAGAAATTGAGCATGCTGATAAACCGTTCTGCATCCATGTAATTCCAGGCAAATCAAAAAGTGCGCCTACTTGGCTCCCAGAAGTTCCGGTCACGGTTCGTTTCTTGCTCACTTATTGCTTTGAGCTGCACGCTCCTGTTACACGTCGAATTGCACGCGTTCTGGCTACATGTTGTACCAGAGAAAACCCACTCGAGGATATGAGTTCTGATTCATCTGGCGAACAGTCATTGAAATTACTAAAACTCTCCAGTCGTGAAGGGTCTGCGTTATTTGATAAGTGAGTTATGGTATGCTCTGCCCATGAATGTAGTAGAATGGCTACTCTCCATAGCTATTAGGGGGAGACCGATAACCGTGACCGTGTTACTTGGATTGGCATAGGACCACATGAGGTCGCATTAAGCTGTCATGGTTGTCTTATGCAGATGATGAATAAAATGGAATATCGATTGGATTTCTAAAATATCTGTTCGTTTGATCGTTAGAATTCCACCACTTCCTAATGAATGGGAAGAACATAAGCTCAAATAATTTATTTTTTGTGCCATTACATAGTGGATAGGAACATTCTCATATAGTGCTTGTTGCATGAGTTTCAGCAAGACTTGAATATCATTGCTTTTCTCTGCTGCTCTTATTGGATTTCATTTAAGATACATTCGTGAACCTAACTTCACGTTTATGGATTTGCTGGCCTCATTCCCCGCTTGCCGCGTTCCGCTAGTGCAGCTTCTTGAAATTCTCCCTCGACTTCAACCTCGGAGCTACACACCAATTAACCCACCTGGAAAAGGTTGCGGTCCAGCTGAGCCGCTTTTGATTGCTTTCACGCGCGTCGATTTTCCCCCAGTATCGAGGAGTGATACGTACGGACTGTGTCGTTATCCGCATCGGATTCATGGGGTTTGCACTGGATGGCTAGAGCGAGCGTGGAATTCGAAGTCGTCTAATCTAGAATCGGTTCCATTACTTGGAATCTATAGTCGAAAAAATTTGAACCAATTTCATCTTCCGGATGATGTAATGAAGCCCGTGATTATGCTTGGTTCGGGGACGGGGATTGCTCCTTTTTTATGTTTCATTGAGGAAGAGCGCCGTCGGAGATTGGATGTGAGTTCTGCAATATCGTATGCACCATGATTTAATAGTGTTCCTACCGCAATAGTACTATCCAAATTTTGTTTTTTCCTCAAACACTGCCTGTTCATTTCTTTTTATGACTTGTTTGATGCATGAGTATAGGGAAAGGAGCGTGGGCCATAGCTGCTAGGACCCACTACAGGGGCGGGGTGAGACTGAATCGGCAACCGTGATCGTGAAAATTGAAGTGGCATAAAGCCACATAAGGTCTCGTTAGATCGTTTTGGACTCCAGTTGCCAAATTACCGTTCTTGGTATCTTTACTATATATGATTGGCTTTTACATTTCATTTTCGAGACACGAAAAGAAAAGTGCCGTAGCCAACCTAAGGAATACGGTGTAACTGTACCGATGCACTTTTTTCAATCATTCTAACCCAACAGAAGTTAACAATATGATCGTCATTGTTCCCGGTTCGCTGCAAAATCCTTCGGTGTCTCAAGCCGGCTGGTTGATAGATGAATATGAATGAAGTGAATGACGCGCAGAAATTGACGTAAGGACACGGCAAAGTAAATTGATCCTTCACATGGAAGATCTCTGGTCTGGCTCCAGTGGAAATCCGGTCCGACGTAAAAGTATGCATATTGAACAGCGTTGGATTTACGAAGCTGGGTAGTACTGTTTTAATTGGAGCGAGTGGACGAAATATAGGTCGAAAGTTGGTTGGGAAATAAGAAAATGCGAAGTACGTTTGGGAAACGGGGGCGGAGATTCTGCCTGGAAATCTTGTAAACTGTCGGCTTTGATGTTACGGCTAATTTTCCGAAACTCCATGTTTTCAGCCGCAATTCACCAATGTTTTCTTAACCACGACCTTCAGCTCTGTTCGTGTTTTTGCTGATGATTGTATAGACACTGCTCCCTTTCTTATTCCGTTTCTCGCCATGTCATCAATGATGCCAGTCAAGACCACTTTAATCTGTTTTTTTCACCCAACTCTGCCTTGAGATAGACGTATGGACCCCCTCAAATCGTTTTCTTTTCAGCACTTTGGAAGTTTCTCATCCCAAGCTCTCAAAAGCACCGTTCTTCATCTGAATTTTAATCTGATTCTCCTTCGCTCTGCAGACAAACCTTATCCATAGATCTTTCACTTCTTCCTTTCCTGCCCCGGTATTCATACATACCATGTCTTGTCCTTCATTTTTCATGCGTAGTTGGTTTTCTATCCTTCACCAGACGATCTTTCATTCTTATACACATTCTCTCAGTGCTCACATTCACTCCGCTGCTTCAGTCCGCGGAGTTCTGAAGTCCGACGTTTCTTGTAATTAATTTTTTACTTATCACAATCGGATTGTTTTGTTATTCTTTGTTCATTTGTCTTTTGATTGGGTGGTTCTTTGAGGTGGCAAACAAAACCACAACACATTAGTAACAAGGCCAATGGCTCCACTAACTAAACCGAAACTGCTGGTCTTATTATGCTTTGTCCTCGTAACGCGGTAATCCAGGGCTAAAGTCACCTCATTAGGTGTCTGGAAATTTTCACTATGTTTGGGATGACCTGTTTCCGGAGAAACATCACTTCATCGAGTATCTTTGATAGCGTTGTAGACAATCTTCCTGGATATACCAGATGGCTTAATCACAAAGCCCAAGCTGCGCCAGGCCACCGGCACGTCGATTATTGCGGTCGCTAGTAAGGAAATCTTATAATGATTGGGTTGACACTACAAGGGTATCAAAACCGTAGGGATTTTTCGTTCTTCGCAGCTTGTAAAGTGCGGTGGCAGCAAACTCACGAGGATTAGGCTGGGCTATATCGCGGTTGCAGATACGTCTATTAAAAATTTATTTTCCCATAGAACACCATTGTGCTGTCGAAAGACCAAGGATCACGGTATCCAAAGGCATTTGAACGGTCTTGGACTTCATCGATAGAAGTGCATTGTGAACCTGGTTTTTTGGAGAATGGGCGCCTGGAGCTTATATTTGTGTTCAGACCCGATTCTCGCTTTGAACCAACTTGGCTACTGTCCGTATTTCTGCTGTTCTTTCTGAAATGTTGCCACTAGGGAGACCTAGCAATTTTTCTCCTAAATTGGCTTCCAGAACCTCGACATTCACTCTATGTGAAAGTCGCCTTTACAGTGGAGAAATCGTTTGAAGTATTTCAAATTTATTTATTTGGGATCTCTTACAGTTAGCTATATCCACCAGCTTTTGTGTTCCAATTTCGTCACTGTAGATTACCCATTTGTTCGTAAACGATAATTGCTTTCCTTGCACGTGTCTAAAGAAGAATCTCATTTCTTCCGTGACGTTTTTGATGACTCTGAACATATTCTGCAGCGGGTATGTAAGTAGGAATAGTGTCACATGAACGTAAGTTAGATGGATGTCACTTCGTTCTCTCACGTTGTGCTGACTTGGGCTATCACTTTGTTCTATTCAAAATCCCCAGGGTTGTTTACCTCGACGTGATTTGTGGCTGATCTTTGGATGCAGATCCCCTCTCACTAGTCTATTGTTTCCGGAAAGTTTGGCAGAATTTCTCACGGATAACGTCCTGTCCCGTGCGTGTTTTTGTTTCTCCCGTTACGAGATGCCAGGAGACGACCCAAGACGACCGGACTTTCCGGACACATTGAAAACCCTGAACACACTTGGATGCATTCATTCAAAGGCGCGTTATGTGCAACATTGTGTGCTTTCATCCGGTCGATCCACTAAACCTCTCGAGGCACACGAGGAACAACTGATCGACTGGGTTCTGAACCGTAACGCCACAATCATGGTATGTGGAGAAGCTAAGTCGTTAGCTCCATCTGTCCGACATGCGTGGGAAAACTTATTGGAATTGAGTTTAACTGGTGGCGAAGGCGCAACCTTATCGGGATCTGAAAATCCTGCTGGCGAAGCGTACATCAGACGTATGCGTAGTGAACGTCGTTATTTGGAAGATGTTTGGATCTGAATGTATCGGGATAGGGGTGGTCACAATATTGCCTAAGCTGGTGACAGTCATTGAGTTGTATGAAGAATTTGACAAAGCACATTTGAAAAATACAGCTAGCCGAACAAGTTTTTGAATTGGACGTGCTTGTTCTCGTTGTTTCATATTCATACTAATACAGTACACTATTAAAACTAAATAAATGTAGACTAAAGTAAGGGTAGGAGATGTGAAAAAATATGAAGTTCACATCTGTTTTGATAGGCTTATCCGGTTACTGTTTGCTAACAATGCGAGCGATATATTTTGTTTCGGTAATGCTGAGCATTGATGTCTAACTTCATTTTAATCCACCGGAACGTGTGGGAATGGATGTGGATGGGTATGCCTGTCGAACAACGGTCTCGTAAACGATGATGAAACGTCGAGACGATCATGCGAAATTTTATTGCGAATCAAAGATAACAGACAACGTCTCAACTTTAACCGAATGAACGTCCCCCGGTCAGATATTACTTCTGTCCTTCCATTGGATTTAGCGTAGTTAGAGTAAGATAAGATAACATTTTCAACGCGTTAACGTTTCATCGTTATAAACCCTAGCGGCATCATGAATATGCAAATCTACCTTATATCTGTTAGGATCCGAGGACTGCAGTCGAGATGACGCAACGCTTCATTCAGCTTGACATTGATGCAACGGATCCAATGTTTGTGGAACTCTCCGCACTTACGACAGTCTTCCACTCTCCACCTCCACAACATCAATTGCCCATGGGAGTTCATGAATTTTCTTTGGTTTGGATGCTATCCTGTTGCTGAAACCGAAGTAGAGGATTGACTTAGGGGACCCCATCCTCAGCCTATGACCAAGTAATCTAACCGACAAAGGAGTATGACGACGTGAAGATTCCGCAGCCCATTAGTGATTAGTTCATGCATCTTTCGGATGGGACTGAACATCCTGAGTGTCCATCATACCTCCCCTCTCAGATGCCAGTGAACATGAAATCGTACGCTGCCCGTGTTTGATTTTGAACCCGAGTTTAACCATCTCTAGTCGGATTAATAATGGCCATTCAGCCCAATGGAGAGCGCCGAGCATTCACATTTGTCGTTGAGCCTTGGTAAAATCACCATCACGAGAAAACGGTGGATGGGATTTCTTCATCAGGGACGGTTTGAGACGCATGGTCATTTGGGTGGATTTAGAGAGGCGTTCAGGGCTAGTAACGAACTCGGAGCCTGTGACATCCACTCCAAACCATAATGAGGCACCTAGAGACTGACTTTTAATAAAAAGCAAAAATGACCAACTGCCAAAATAGTGCAGTGGAAGATATTATGGCTCCATCGAAATTTTGTGAAAAGAACGCCAACGATTGTGGCTTCTGGTGTTCTCGTTGTCAGAAAACAGCCGCCCCGTAGAAGCGAGGTCCTTGATCGTTTTTTGTTCTAGATAACGAAATATTGGTGCCTGTTGGGATGTAGAAGTTGTCTGGTGAGCTGCTTGTCGGTTAGAATTATTCATGGAGTGGAGATTTTGCTACTGAATTTTTGGTGCATTGAGAAAAATCTGATGAAATGCAAGCCTCGCATCATGTTCTAAGATATTGCTTATTTTGTTGTAAAGATACAAGCAGATTGCTGAAGCGGCGAGTGGTCGGGCACTGAATGGATTACTGCGTGAACGGCAAGTTGGGTTCCCTTAATTTCAAATGACAGCCCATCCGACCAGCAAATTGCTGGGTTTTCTCGGAGGTATATAATTAGGATTATCATGATCCAACAGTCAAAAACTAAAAAACAACGGTTGGATGTGTTCTAATCTACTAATCAATTACGCATACAGCTGAAATTAGAGAAAATTATCAAAGCGATAAATCCAGATAGGACAGAGAATAGCCTTCGCACGTGATTTACAGCTCATAACAAGGGTGAAATAATATCAACTTCCACGTACTAACTAAAAAATAGGATTGGGAAACCGCGCTACGGGAACCACGAACAGACTACTTATAAAAGATAACTATTCATCTCATTCCCTCCGCTCTTTGTGTTACAGATATTTGGTGCATATCTACTGGGTCGATTCGTTTGGTGTCTCGGTGGCCTAGTCGACTTGGATCAAATGCCCACACTACGAGCCTCCACGTTAGTAGACTGATGTATAACATCCACCGTTTAGCAGATTATGATACCTTGTGAATTTTCCGAGAAATCGCCACCTTCTAACTTGGCCCATTTTATAATAGCACGCAGGTGTTGTTAGAATAAGTGGCATATTCCATGGATACCTATTCTCCCAACCACTTTTTCAACTTCCCTCGCTAATTATGTGACCGTATTCATTATTTGGAGAATGTTTACTCAAACAGCCATGATATTGACAGGATTCCAAATCAGTGCGGACAGCGATAAGGCTGTTTATTGAACGAAAGATTTCTTACTGTGCTGTGTCGAGTGTGTGTTCGGATGTGTATTGTTTCTGCATTTCTAAACGTAGGGACCAACAAAGGATATTTGAGAACCGTAAATGGAGATACATTGCACGATTGTATCCAGCAGTGATTTCGTTTACGTGAAACGCCTTTTATTTTATGGTTTACGAAAATCTGTAAGAAGACTTTGGTCCGTAACGATTTTTAGGAACTAGTTATCTCATTCGAATGTGCTAAAAGGATTGTCATTTCTCTCCAGCCTGATGCCAATCTCTGAAGTTTCGATGAGGTCACGGCGTGCTGTTACATTCCGGGTTACGTCAGTAGGAGCGTTGTATAGAAGAAACAGAGGACTTTCTATCCCGAATCAACAGTTCTTATTTTTCCTAAGCTGGACCTAACGAATGCTTAGTAGACCACTAGTTCTCTTTTTGTTTTGTATTACTATAAGGCTAACAATTTGGATTGACCTTTTGAGCTGCATTCTGAGAATGCCTTATCTTAGCGTATGAAGCTTACTAGAATGGGCTGGTTGGGTCACGTGTTGCGTATGGTGAACACTTGTCTACCATACGATGACCTATTTTGTTTTCCTCCCAATTAATGGAAGAAGCCATACGGAGGTCGACAGATGATGTGGCAACGTGGAATGAGAAAATGTGCAGCGAATTTAGGTAAAGTAGGTGTCTCACGTCTT
>LUCM01001242.1:0-31218 GCA_008360955.1 Fasciolopsis buskii
ATGTTTGGCGTGGGTGTGATTGAATGTTAATCCTTTCAGTAGCACGGACTTTTCGCTTGGTATTAGCTCGCGGCCCAAGTAATTGCAGATTGGTTCGGCATATTGACGCTTCGTTTGATTGAGCGCGGCGTATTTCTTGGTGAGTCTGTCCCTCACCTTTGAGCGGTTTGTGTTCGATGTGATTTCAATGACCGCTTTTATTGTTCTAATCCAGCTGGCATCTAATATATATATATATATATATATATATATATATATATGAATGAAATTCAACGTGAACAATCATTCTAATGAATTATGAAAACAATCCAGGTGAAACTGGTACTGATCGCAAAATGTAGTTGCTCTTAGTCTTCCTTCAAAGAGTATTAGGAATGAACTGCATCTAGTTCAGAATCACACAACAAGAAAATGAAAATAGTGCCAGATGTGATAATTTTAAACGCAATTCGATGACCGCTATGTGGGAGGCAAACAGGCTCACATTGAAGGCTATGTAAAGAATGTCAAGTAACAAGAATTGGTGGCAGACAGTGCTATCTCGGCAACGGCAGTTACGCAATGAATGCCTATAGAAAAACGGTTCAGTTTCTAGTTAACTGGTGATCATCATTTTCGTGAATTCAGCCTGGCCTTGTGGTGATTTGGAGAGCACTCTCTGGGTCATTTTTGCAAAGGGAACCCAATCTGTGCCATATCGGTGAACTAATTGCCAAACCCCATCACGAATCTTCACAATTCTTGATTTGTACACGCATATCCCGTAGAGAGACGACGCTCTCATTCAGACGTAGTTTAACATAGAAACACGATTATGTTATCGGCCAAAAAACAGTGTTCTACTTTTGTTGTTTTCATTAATAAATGCACAAACAAAAAATGACTGCTACGTTTCAACCATCTAGATTCCGTGCATTTATAGTCCATTCATTTTACTCCTGAGGTCACGCATTGTTCCATACATCGACGTGTAGAGGGCTTCGGCTCCGGTTTCAAAATAAGGCACTCAGTCTCGTTGGAATAAACTGTTTATATGATTGGAAGCACATAGCGACCTTAAAAACCAACCGAGACTCCTTGTTTTGGGGGGTATTTTCGGCAGTCTGCAATTAGTCATCGTAGTTGAGCTAGTTAGCCATTAAAAGTGCCATTCCTAAAACATGTTGAACAAATTTTTCTTCCCATTTTGATGAGAAACATATATAGGTCAACCAGGTGACCATCCGACCGACGGAAATGAATTTTTTTTTGAAAAAAGGAAAGGAGCGGATGCCATTTTAATTCTTTTTATTGAACCAGAAGCTTTTTTGTTAGGCCAAATAAGAGGAGCTGACTTTGTGTTTCGAACGCGATGACCGATATTTGCTATGCTTGATTATGCATTTCTGGGTGGAATGTTTGCACGTAAGTTAACACAACTTTACTAACTGGCACGGACTCTGGATTATTTCGAGACCAGACGGTTTCGACCTTAAATAGTTCCTGAATCGACATTATTTTCCAAAACGGGCTTGACGAAACATACGGAATTAACAGGTTGCTTACAAGCTCCTGATTTATAACTCCTATCTGCAGCATTCACGAAATGGAACTGAACAATATTGTCTACTGCTGCAAGCTGACACGGAATTACCAGTCTAATACTGCATTCACAAAATTGACGACAGTGCACGTCGTGTATCTTGCCTCCAGTCGCTCTGAGCAAAATCCGTGCTTACGCACAGTTTGAGGGATGGGTGCGCTTGTGCGTCATCGAAATTCCAATGACCACCAAATTTTGAACAGCAGGTGTTTACGAGGAGGGTAATGATTTGTTCATCTGGAACACCTCCAGGTAAATTCCAGTGTCCTTTATTCTAGCCAAATTAAAACAAGTCATTAGTGACAAATAAGTTCACGCAGACTAGCAGCGCCACTTATATTGATCTAATGGCAAGATATATATGTAAATGCATTAAGCAACACTACTTATAATGGCTTGGGTGGGTGAATAACAATCGAGCTTTCAGTTTGGTCATTGCCCGTTTACCCACAGAAAAATGATCATATTACGAACTTTTGATTGAAAAACCCAGAAGTCCTATCACCCTGAATGTAAACTGCTTGAAACTTAATGGCATCTCTAACTGAATACATCCACTTACTGCCGACTTTTCATTTAAGTGATATTAGGGCATAAACAGTCTCGTGAACAGAAGAACAAACTAGTCGTCATGACCAGTGGTGGTTAGTCGGCCAATTTGAAGGTTGCCGGTTCGGGTCTTTCTGTGATCAGTCAACTTCCCCCAAGTCCGTTGAGTCCTTCGCGGTGAAAATGATGCACCATGTCATATCACAAACGAAGGATTTAAGAGGATAGAGATTACAGAACCCCTGGAGCACAGATTTATTTTCGATCAATCCAATGATTCGTAGCAATGGCCTCTGAATCCTGAGGTGGATGTGGATGATCTTATCCTGTGTTGTACGAAAGAAAAATGACCGTCAACGTTTAGGTTTACTTGAGCCGGGGGTCACGAATAAAGCGCAATTCTTTGGTGCGGTAATGCGGATAGTTAAAGAAGCGTCTTATCTACTTTCGACAGTAAAAGAACATATTCTGAACAAATAAGTTAAATGACAACATTCCATGAAGGCTAATTTTTTGGTCTAGTTGCCTATGTAGGTGGCTTCTGACCAAGTAGAACTCATTTATAGTCAGACCAAAGAAGAGATTGTTCTCTGATGTTTTTTCCTAATCAGAAGTAAACGGAAAAGTAGTATACACAGATAATTCGACGCATCCACAGTGTTCAGTAAAGAAAAGATTTACACAGCACTATTCGTTGTCTTCTACTTCCTTTGTTACTGAAAGGAAAAGTACATGATTTCCGAAGATGTGGTCGAGGCTAGATGAGGACTACTAAACAAGAGGCTGGTTAGCTTCAGGAACAACCGAGCCCGTTACATTCCCGTCCAAATATCCACTTTGGAACTGCGGCATGAATGTTTACAGTCCTTAGTCTAGGAAACGGTCTCCTTATCGAATACACGGATGATATCATGTTGGAATTAGGATGCTCATGTAACTTCATTTTTTATTTTCAAAATTAAATTACGGACGTTTCATGACTTTCATGCCAAACCAGATCTTGAGATGGCAACAAGGTCATGAAATTCATAGAATAAAAGTGAGAGAATATCTCAAATAATTTCGTTGATGACAAAGTATGACACTAGAGACAATACTATTTCTTGCGAATAGAAAAAGAAACAGAATAGTCATCATTGTTGATGATCAAAACTGTACTCCTATGCATGGTTTCATTGTTGTTCATAGTGGCGCCAAGTTCCACTTCACATTATTTCATTGAATCCTATAGTGCTACGAGACTTACATTTCGACCGTAAAATAGTTTCATTACTCATCAGCCAGGGACCCATGAGGAGAATCACACCTGCTTCCTACCTAAATCGAATGGATGACATCGAGTCGTTCTACATATCTGTATTGACTGGACTTATTGTTAGACGCTGCATGACGTCATTATTCCAAAAACATTCGAACAAAAATAGCCACTGGTCTTGATGATCCGGTACAGCAGTCACACTTTGGTGGCGCTATCATGTTAAAAGACCAATGACCTCAAACAGACGGAGAGAAGTTCACTTGTTCCGTACTTCAGGTTGAATGACTCACACGGCTTGTGTTTATGCTTATGCAAGACGGTCTATTGCTTCAAAAATGTATTTGATGTTAAGATGTAGAAGGCAGCCGTCTGCATCTGATCGAGCTTGATGAATGGAGTCTGCCCACCTTTTATCGAGGTTCATGTGAACAATAAAAGGAACGATCTTGGACTGGGCACCGTTGAAAACAACACTTGCCTCTACTCCCGTGATTTGCAGTTTTTGTGGTAGCTCGGTAAGATCTTCGACAAAACTTCTCACAGCAAATATACCGATAAAATTAGCAACAGAAATCCTCTTGAATAAAAAATTTCACGTCAGATGGTTCCGAGTGCGATATACTAATTACTACATTGTTCCATGTTACGGTCAACTGAAGTGCCCAATTCTTTGACAACATTGACAATCATGAGAACTCACGGGCATATCTTTGTTTGGAAACTTCCAGGTGAATTTGAAGACATGCTTTACCACAGTTTAGTGTGTGTGTGTGTTCACACCTATGCCTAAAGAACAGTACTTTTGATTCGGGACACGAACACTTCACAGTATTATGCCAAACTCCGTCATTCCATCCCTGTGCCTGCGTAGTTAGCTGACCCAAGCTCGTGCTTGCCCACGTTCAGAATGGAAAAAAATCTCCTTTTGGGTCATTTTTCGGAATTTGGACAATTAGTTTCAAAGATAGAAAGTCAAAATATACCTCTTCGTTCCCCTCCAAATAATGTGATACAGCTCGTAAACAATTAGGAAGTTAATGTCGCACAATGAAATAAAACCGTGAATTTTCCACCTTCTGTCTCTGTTGTTGATATACCATGGCCTTTTGTACCAAAATAATAGCTACTAACTGTCAGAGCACAAGCTAACGTTTCCAACACAAAGAAACGATGACAAACAAAGCCACATTAACAGCGCCACTCTGTTACCAAACTGACGAGAATCTTACCCCGGATTTCTTGTTTGCTACTGAACAGTCACTTCATTCGACCGAATACCACTCCATTTAGTACCTGCAAACAAAGAATTGGGTTTTGCGCACATTGTTTCCGTTATAATGTTCTGTTAGCTGATGTCTGGAGTGTGATAAAAGAACCCACCGGATTTGGGGATTGTTAGCTGACTGATTTGAAATTTCTGGTATACTATGCAACTGAGCTCATCTTCTGACAGAAAATTATTTGTGGCAGAACCGATAATATTTTGAGGCTGTGAATAGAAACCCAGCTGCATCTGAACATCACGTCAAAGGGGTGCAACGGGAGAACGAATCGGACGAAGACCAAAGATGATGAAATAAAACGTGTCCAAGCAAGCAGGAATTTTCTTGTTGCAGTGGGGGTCATAAATGACACGTAGAACCTAAGGTTCGGAAATATCCAAACCGAATGATGTAAGCAGATTAACGAAAAAGCTGGTGTGACAGGTGTATTTTATAGTATTCTAACTTGAAAAACTCGGCGTTATTGTTAGGCCTCACATTTGTAGAACAACGGTGTGATGATCACAGTAACATTCACGCTGAGCCCACATCCGTGATCGTAATGAGGCCTTCGATTTAATCCCACTTTATTGAGATGCAAAATTAATTGCAAGTGAATTTGGTTTACTTTGCATTGGTCCTATTTCAGGGATTAGTGAATGAACATTTTCAGTTGTGGAATCATCCTTTCTCTCTGAAACGCTGAAACTTGGATATTTCGCTTCAGCTACCATAAGTGTGCATCATCCGCTGAATTTCTAGACGAAAAATGATTAAAGTTAGCACTCAGTTGCGGCAATTCAATCATTTCGATCATATTCACGGTTCACTTGATTCTTTCAGTCTTTTTTCGCCACTGGGGTGTTGGTCGTTTTCGGGTTTACTAAGGCGTTTATCACCAACGGAGGATAAATATGATTCCTTATAAGTAGACATGTGCATGAAAGTGCCTTTTTTAATCAGTCAGAAAACTATTTTTAGTAGTTTAGAAGTAAACATTTCTACTCTTTGTATGTATTTTTTCACTTCGGATAAAATCTTTTTTTTTCTTTATGGTAAAATAGTGGTCAGTTGCCAACTTAAATGAAGCTTTTACACTTTCCTATGCGCATAGCCACATTACATAACTATTCAGTAAAACTCAAGAGCAAATTGTCCAAGCATACCGCGTTGACAGCGAGTTTGGCCTGCCACTCACCAAAAGATACAGGTCAGCACGACAGGATGCCTCGACGGCCGGAAGGGAACAAGCTTAAACAGCGGTTTTGCATTCCTAGGAACGTAGTAACGGTGAAATCTGCCAAACATATAAAGGATGAATGATTAGCACCAAGCTGATCTCTGAATCAGGGTCTCATCGGGCTCCATCAAAGGCGGAATCGTTGACCACTTGGTAACAATGCTCACTTAGTTGACCTCACTGGTTCAGATGTGGATTGCCAAGGCTGCTTAAGTTAGCTCGGTGGATAAAATCAGTCATTTAGGATAGCAATTAGAATTAATTACATTACGGAACAGCACAAGTACTTCCTTTTAAACACTAGATCGCAGGTTAAAAAAACTGAAATGGTCCTTGTTTGTGCGGTTTCTGAACCCCTTCCCACATTCTGCGGTTGACAGTAGTCGGCCCGCCTGCGCGACATCGTTTCTTTGGATTGATTGAGCTCGGGTGGGAAAAACCAACGAATTGGGTAGGCACATTGCACAAAACGCGATTTACACGGCTACACAAACCTCCTACCAGGTGTAGCGTAAACCTTAAAATTTTTCTGAACAGTGAGAACTGAGAACAAAACTAGATATTTTGCCTAGTTAGAACACCGAACATAACAACGAGGTAAACAGATCTACAAACCAAGGTTCGTTCATCTAGGTTAAGAGAGAAAACAGCACTAGCGGGGATAAAATTATGAAGCGACGATGCCAATTACCGGCCTTAAGCTGAATAAGCAGGACGAATAGAGTGAAATCAGCTGTGTGGCTGTAGTGTATTTTTTCTTGCAACTGATGTTAAGTCAACTTGGCTGTAATCCCTGCAGCCTTTTGATCGCAGTGATCAATACATCCCTCCATGGGAAAAGCCCCTGAAATGCTGTGTTTATGTTTAGTAAATAACCAAATAAGCAGATAAGACAGAGAAAAATCTTTATGCAAAGCTATGTACAGTGTGATTCGTGCATATTTACGACGAATGCACCCGGATTTAGTCTGATCAGCCGGTGGCTGAAGCAGATACTTTCCTAACCTTTCTACTACTAAAACCCGTTTAAGGTTCATTGATATTTAACTGGCTCGCTTTGGATATAGCCATGGCTCCTTAGACTGTGGATTTAGGGTATTGTGACGTGTCCACCGTACCTCCAGTTTGAAATGGTGTGCAATTGGTAATTGGTTCAGCGCACATTGGACAACGATTCCAACTCACAATGTAACGCCCGAATGAACTCAACAGTCCATTCTGAAATCTTCTCGACCACTGTTTAAGTACTGTTTGATCATCTTTTATTCTTCCCTTTTGCATATGCACTGCTGTCATTTCGTGTACCTCGAAACTTCTTTTCAGTCTTATGAAAAAGACCATCAGGAATATTTGGAACTCAAATGCTAAAAGGCAACAAAAACCAGTATTACAGTTTAACAACCATGACTGAAGAAAAATGAATAATTCTAGCGGCTGTAGTGTGGCATCTAAACACGTGCATGCTGAGACATCAACAAGTGCAATCAGGACAACTATCTTCATCAGTTTCTCCTCTACAGCTTTTCTTTGTGTTCACAGTACTATCAAATTTTAGCAAAATTGCTTCTTAGTATGCAGCAAAAGTAAGCAGTGCGGGGAAATGCATAAATATGATGGAATCTATCACAGCTTCACTACAGAAACATTAAAAAAAAACACTGCATGAGCGCCACCCTCTCCAGGTAGGCCGGTTTTCTCACGTTCACTCCGGAAAAGTAGTCTGTAGCCAGTTGATAGGAAATGGACTGTCATATCCCAATACCCCTTGATCAATTCAAACTGATTTTAATCAACAAGCGGATTTTACAGGCTTATTCGATCATGCTGGGCTTTTGAGCATTTTTCAACATTTTCAGCCTAGGTCAGTAGATATTAATATACGCATTCAAAAGGATTCACCTCTAAAGGGTTTCTGAAACTATTGATAAAAGACTATGAGAAAAGTAGATAAATATGGTTCATAGATAATCGGGTTCTTCATGTTGAGGATATGGACGACAAGATTGCGTGGATGTTTGGGGACAAAGTTCAAAAGTGATGCAAATTAAGGGCTGTCAACATCCCAGACGCACATCAAATAAGCGGCAGATCAGTTCCATGATGCTCTACTATGGTACTGAACAAAGAAAACAGCAGTTCCGTGTAGGAAAAGGTCACCCAAATGTTTGCAAGTGATAGATAGAACCATTATGCCTACGCGACTAACCTCGGTCACGGGACCACGCACAGCTTCATTTTAATGATTTAATCACCGTGATTGAGTGACGGTTAGGTGGAGGGATTACCCAAATTCAACAATTTATCGTTCAGTAAAGGTGGGAGGAATTGTAATGGGATAAAAGGTCACCATGCCTTCCCTTTAACCGAGGCTCATGTCTTAGTACAAAGGATTTTGGTACGCTAACCGCAACATTTGAATCAGGGCCTGTTTCTGTTGGTGCTCCCGGACGTTCTCGTGTTGGTCACACACGAAATTAAAACAACCAGCACGTGTGCATGTCAGGACGGACCACAGGTTTCTGCTCATACAGGGTTCTCTAGGATAATGAAAGCCGAATTAAACTGCATGTGATTCGCAATGTAATCACTTCCCCAACAAGGGCCTGACGACAGAAAATCGCCTAAATACACAATCTAAGCGGATACCTATGCGTCCGCAATGAGTTTTAGAAGACGCGTATCAAACAGTTCTACTACTATTAAATGAATAGTTGACTGCATGCGTAGCTCATTTCCAACAGAACTCCTCCGGGAATTCACGTCAAGTTAAGGATATTTTGTGCACTCCGAAAGTTGAATAGTTATTGGTCACGTATTCACGTAAAAACAAAGTCAAACTTTCCACTACCAGGATCAGTGATCAGAGGGAGCAAGAAAGCCCGATGAATTATGATTTCACTTAGTAGCTGATAAAATTAGCAGCTAACCATTAAACAGACAAAATTAGGGGTGAACACTTACTGAATACGTGTGCACTAAGTTGCGAATGTTTGTTGTGTCAATCTCATCAGCGGGTGACCAGCTTTCTCAGTTTGCACAATATCGACTCCAGTAAGAAGTCCAAAACAGTATGCCTGTGGAAAGGGAGGGATTAAAGATGAACGACACTCGCCTGGAGATTGTAAATAATCTCGTAACTTACTCAAGTTAGCTTGTGCTTTGCATTGCAATAACTGATCGATCTTGTTTTGGCTAATAAAGACTTTACTTGCTGTTGCTTGGGGCTTATTACTGAGGAAATTTACGCCTTCGGTGACTCAAAATCTTCTAACGTGCGTAATAGTTCTTCATTTTCCTACATTTAACTTCAGTATCTACGTGGTCTCAACTAAATCCGCTGGGTTCGTCATGAGGGTAAAAGAACATGGATTTTCTCCGACCGGTGGACGAGGCTACACTGACGCAAAGTCATCTGCTCACGAAGCGATAGTATGTTGGCTCCTGAAAACCATTCGGAACCCTATCCACAGTGCTGCTTATCTTCCTTAATCAGTAACTGCTGTCGATGGAATTTTCACGGCATGCGGTTGTCGATTTCAAAGTAGGTAAGTTGAAATCTTTTCAGTGGAATTTGCGTTTGTCTTCTTTCGCCGGCCCTCCTGTAAAATTGTGAGAAAACTAAGTAAAGAGCAACAAAGATTAGGAATCTGCATGGAATAGCCATCATTTGGTATGCACGTTTGCGACCAACGTGAAAAAAAACTTGTTTATCAAAAGTGCTTACGAATTATCTAAGCACGAAGTGTATAGCCATGCATACATTTATGCGCACAAATGTTTATTAAATGTAAAATCTTTCACAGATTTATATTGGTCCTAAAGTTAACCGTAGGTAATATATGAAATTGATAGTATTATGCTCGGCTAACTGCTCAGACACCGTGCCCAACGAGACCTAGCAGGGCCAGAGTAGCCTAATTCAGAATTCTGACTAGCCTAGAAGAGTGCTGGTGGCCTCGTGTTGACATACTCGGTTTCTAGTTGGAGAGGTCGGGTTCAGACCCTGTATGCGATGGTAGAAATGCACCGCTGATAAATTCTAAGTAGAGCACAATTAGAATCTGGTGTTTCCCAAAGGTAAGGTTTATTGAATCGTTCTATGAGGAAAACGCTTAGTCTAAAGTATAGTTTACGATTTTTTCTCAAAACTGCTCAGATTTACATGCAGAATTTCACATTGGGTGAGGTACGGTGATAATGGACGAGGTTCAAGTGTCAGCGTAGATATGAGAATCGGTTTATCACAGGTTACGTTTCAACTAGGTATTACACTATTTAGACTCACTGGTGATTAGGAATATTGTACTCGATTCCCTCAGCAGTTTTATTTGAATGTAGGCAGAAATCGCTCTTATCATGGTGTGGTCAACCGGGAGGAAGGTATATGGTAATGGGTGGACTGTTTTTCAGTTCAACAGATGAAGGAAATACTGAGAGTAGTTTCCGTCGAGCAATTGTCTGGCAGCTGACCGTAACTGCTTGCGCCGAAAATCTCAATTAGAGGCATCCTTGAACACTGATTGAATAACGTACAAATTTTAACTGTCACACTGAGGATTAATCGAAACTGCCGCATTCGCAAAATGAAATCCTTTCCGCGAAAACCTACATGCTAGCACGACGAGGGATAATGAAAATACTCAGTGTCAAGGGAATATGAAAATCACTGAGCTGTCAGTTTCTTCTCCGGCAATTGGTTTACTGCGATAGAAGCGCACTTACCATCCCGCAAATTCGACGAACACCGAAGCTTAAACAACTCATTTGTGCAAACATAATCTGGATGACTTCGGCGTTAGTGTCTTTGTCTGATTGAAAGGCAACTGAGGGTTGTCAGATAATTTCATTTCAAAAATAATTTTGTATTAACCGGAATGAGGGTCGAGATTGCAGATGCTTGATTTCAAGAGGGCAATCCTCAATCAATACCTAGTAGTTGCACGAACATGTGGACTCATTTAGTAGACAGTACATAAGTATTAATCCGTTTGCGCCAAATCCTTCTCAGCTAAGGGAACGACCGGCAACATTCAGCTCGTCGTACTTTGATTGACCTTTAATTAGTCAATCACAATCTCCCATTTCATGAATGCCGACCATCTTCGACCGCCGATGTATTCCAGTTTGAGCACCAATGGGCGGAATCAATCGCAAGTCGAGCCACCGGCAACTGATACGGTACCGTGAGGACGAGACAATCTTGAGCATAACGGCTGTTGAATTATTCCTAAAATTTATTTGTGAGGGGTTTCTATTGTAGATTTTGCGAAGTCCACCTTGATTACTGAAATCATGTAATCAAAAGGCCCTCCAAAAACCTGTACTTTGTTCCTTTCTGGATTTCAAGAGGTATTCCACTTTATTATAAACAGTAACTAACAAACCGGAAGTCATCTTTATGGGACGTTTACTGTTGTGGCAAATCAATGATTCGATTCCCCATTTCCCAACTGACTACGACAATAGAATATTACGGGATCCCACCGAATTGGTTAGGTTGGCGAAGGCATTTCCATTTTGGGAGAAACCTGGGAACTAAACAAACAGATGCTTGAAACACAAAATAGTTGTCGTCACCCGACTAGCTCCCGAAAGTACCTGAAATTAACGACAGCCGTAATCAAAATACAATGGGAAACAAACGTAGTAGCAATCTATACCACCAGCAGTAAATCCAGCATAAATTCTCCACCGTTTTGTCAACTTTGAGCGGCCTCCTTTGATTGTTTTTTTCTTTGAGGAAAAGTCCCCTAAGGATCCCCGTGCGAATTTTTGCCTTGGGGTGCACTAAAGATACCTCTCACGGAAAGCATCTTTGCATCTTAATTAACGTCATCACTTTCTGAGACCAACATCCTCGCCACTTCCATACCGGCTGTTATTTCGAAATAAATCATAAATGGTGGGAAGAATAGTAAATCAATGACCGTTAGGATCTAGAGGTCCACCAGTCAACTATGTCGTGAGCGAATAGCCGTGAACCGAAATGACCTGCTGGTTTATTTATTTTCAGGTGCACAACTCAAAAGTTGTTTTGATTGGATTCGTATCATTTGGAAACGGTATTAATGAAATCAACTTGGATAGGAGTACTTATCCGGACAAAGGTAACCGTTTTTCGAGCATACGGTCAGCAAAGGGAAGTGCATGGAGAACCATGCAACCAAATATTCATCAATGATGAAATGGTTTAGATTTCTCGTGAATTATCAAGTTGGGTATAGGCACCAACCAACAGTTCATTACCCATTCTCATTACATTCGATTCCTAGAGTGATGTGAACTATACCACTTTAGGTTCACTCTGAGAAACTACCACGTGGGGAAGCGTAACTACGCAGTGCGCACGGAATACTACTGGCCTAGTTAAAGAATGAAGAGCTACAACTGGTCCTTACGGTGGTCGGAGATGGTGTATTAGTCCACTGACCCCGCCGATGATTGATCCGCCCCCTCACACGTCAAAGGAATATCATCTGCCCCCGTTTACCCGAGCAGCATAGTTTCGGACTTACAGACCGCGCTATGTACGTTTGCGGAGGTCAGTTGATTTCCTCTTCGCTAATGCCCGATAACCTTTGGGCTGGTGATAAAAAGAAATCAAAAGGCGTAGGGAAACTTTTAGGAAATGAACCATTCACGCAGAAAGGAATCTTCGCTAGACCAATCAAGATTATATGGAAAAGCCATATGATTTAGGAATTTGTTTTTGTTGTGTGACAGACATTCACAAGGTTCCCAAAGGCTACTGAATTAGCAAATTGGGTACCAAACGGATCCGGCTTTAATTATTTGGAACATAAACGAAATCCATATACATATCATATATATATATATATATATATATATATATATATATATATATCATTTTCACTATTATCTTAATCATAATGATCAAGCGTTCGTTTCGTGGACTATGTAAATTACGATGTTGTGCTATTGGCTCTGTTTCGTCCCCATAAGTCGATTTGAAAACAAGTCACTTGTTTCACTATTACGAGGCCGACTTATTAGCCGTACTAACAGAAAGGTCCACAAAACCACGCTATTGAGTGACTGGATTAACCAGCACATAATCGACGAAAACGAGCTGAGCAAGGCAGTCAGCACATTCATGTCACGACTCAGCACAGATAATCCCCTTTGTCGCACAAGTTGAGGGTGCCGATACCGTCTGCTGTTAAAAAAAAAACAACGGGTGGGCCGAAGGTTCCCCCCACGCGCTGCTGGACTATTGGCATGACTGCTACAATAATGGACATGCGTACTTGTAAAAACATCTACATCATTGGAAACAATTCAAAAAGGGAGAAAAATGCGTACCGAAATATGTACGAGCGCAAAGGATACATGTCTATTAAAATGGTCGATAAACGGATAGGAGGACGGACAAAAAAACATACGGGTAGCAACATTTACTACGGAGCTTTTACGTAAGTGACGGTGACAGTATGGAAAAAACAACAGAGGGGAAATTGTCATTTTATCAAGAGAATGGTAAGAAAATGAGTGAAAAACTGGGTCACACGTTTATTCGAAGAGATTTAAAATGTGACAGTAGGAGATAAACAGGTATCTGCCAATAACGAGAAAAGATAGTCTACACGCGGTACACAAACTCAGGGGCTCGAGGGATCAGCCTTTCGACGAAAAAACCCATCCCAATGCTTGGCGGCGCGATTGATGTCAACCTTCGACGATCTGCATGCAGATTGTAAATCTATCCGGGAACACCAACAAAACTGGATTATAATTATTACACCTGGAGGTTGCCAACTAAAGATAGATCGACCAAGTGACGAGTGTCTGAAAGAGATGATGGGGTCGATCAGAGAAGAAGATAAGTAAACAGAGAGAGGAAGTTGGGAAACGTTTAGCTCACTGAAGAAAAAAGGTATCATAGGAGAAAACAGGAGGAAAAAGAGTTGTTCGTTTTAAATGCAAATTACATTGGGGATAAGGAAGCTTGTGAGACATCATATATAAGCATAGAACACCCAATCCTAGAGATAAAAACCATGTAGTGCTTAGAATAGTAAACAGAAACTACTGACTGAACAGAAGCGAAAAATATAGATAAATAAGCAAAGAAAAGACAAAACAATCAAATCAGGCAAGATTAGGGAACGGATCAAAAAGACAAAATTTGGACGATTGAGGAGGAGTTCGCATTCCACAGAAGTATCAGCAACCTTCAAACGAGTCATAGAAAATGGCTGGACAAAGGTAGAAAAAGGTGAACAGCTCCAAACGTCTAATAATGGCGACTAATTAAATCAATAAACCATTGACTGAAGTGAAATCGACCAATCCAACGTTCTGGATCAGTTTTATGAAACTTGCGCAGAACAGAAACTTTTCTGTGTTCAGGATGATTGAAATGAAAAAATTCATGAACAAGTAATCATCGATCCCGAAGCTGAATCAAACGAACAAGATGGCGGAATGCTCTGGCTGCTTGAAATGCCCATCGCGTGACAACGCATGCAGTGACGCGGTGTGCTGCATTATAATGAACCTGGTAAAAAAGTGAGGTTTGAACTGGCCACACTAATTCTCTGTCTTTCAAGCCTTTTATCGATTGGACAACATCCTACCGAAATGTTTGGAGGTGGGGACGGATATATACGACTCAAATGGTTTGCCCAGATGAAGCCTGAATTAGGAATGAGAATATAAATGAAAAAGATATTCGATTAGTTCATTTGATTTGTTGCAAATAATACTGACAGATGTGAAAGTAATCATTCTCGCCAATCAGTAATTCAACAAATTATCCGGCAGGATAGTTGCAGAAGTCGAAAAGACGACATCGGAATTGGATGAATAATTTTATCGCCAGACAACATCAGCTCATACGATAGCTTACGGTTTTTGATTATCAATGTTTGCGCAGGATTGCTAGGACTAAATGTGGCAATTGGGTGAACAAAAAAGACATTGGGTGGCAGTTCAGAGAGTATTCTATCATGACGTGTCAAGGTTGCTAGGCGTCGTTGGTTGGGTCACGTGTTGCTTATTGCAAACACTCGTCTATCCTATCGTGTCTGTTTTCCATCCCTCCTCGAAATGGAAGGAGCTCCATAGAGGTCAACAGATGAGGCGAGAGTATGGAATGAGAAACTTACAGCAAACTTAGATACGGTAGGTGTCTCAGGTCTCCAAGATTGGGGTCCGAAATTCCCATGGACCAGCTAGCTGGAAATACTGAAGAACATGGCAGCGAATCGTGAACAGTGAACATCATGCAAACATTTTCTATCGAGTGAGAAAGTGCGTTTGTACAGTTAGATTGCATTTCGCGTGTTAGTTGCTACAGCATTCCGTTCTATTCTCCATCCTTGTATATCCACCCCAGTCCACCCTGTATGTTCATTCTTTCGATTGCAACGTATGACTCTGGGAGAAATACAAAGGTCAATGGGTCCTACCCTACTGTTTAACGTTTAACGATGATAACTAAAGTGACTAACAATCCTTTACCGAAGGTCCTTTACTATCGAACTAGCTGTTTAAATAACCTAAATAATCACGATGATTGGCCACATGAAGTGTAGGAGTGCGGGTGAACTGGGTACTATATGCAAAAGTATGAAACAGCTGTATGACCAATGAAGGCGACCAGTACAAGGCTATGAATAAATGTATGTAAGTTGTAGTCTTTAAACTTCGCTACCCACTGGATGTTAGAGCTCTTAAACTCAATTCACAAATTTTTCGTAGATGATTTACGTTGGACGGTTTCTTTACGAAACGAAACCAATTCCAGTTTTCAATGACGAGGATTAAAAATTCCTATCCGTGTAGCCGACCACTACTTGATGTAAACCAATCAGCTGTTATTTCTAGAAAATATTCAGGATACGGAGAAAAAAAAATTGAAACCTAGAAAATGTGCAGTAAGCTCTTAGTTACAATGAAGTAGTATTAAATCGGGAGCCTTTAGATGCAGTCTTACGGAGGTTTTCAATGGCCTAGACAGAATGAACGGCTAGGGCTGATATAAAAGAAAACGAAACTACTTCCCGCACTATTTCGGAATCTTGTCGAAAATGTCCGGAAATGGGTAGGAATATGCATGTGATTCACAAGCCTTCTCAAGAATAAATGTGCCCCCAGATAATAATCATGCACAGATACTCGGTGCACCTTACAGTAAGTACGCACAAATGTCCCCGGCTGAGATGGATCACGCTTTAGGCCTATGCAAACGCCACCCCAGAAAGTCAACTGACTAACATTTCCGAATAGTTTTGATATAATTCCGAATAACTCCGACACAGGTACAAAATAATGTGGGAATGGTATAGATAGGATAAGGGATGACCAACGGAGTATAGTGCGATGCTCGTCAATTTGTATTGGTGGGATGAGACTACCCCTAAATCATATTGCCATAACTGGGACACTTAGTTGCTAACCCCTGCTGCGAGCAAACAAGGAATGCTATTGTATATTTTACTCTCTAGAACAACTGGATCAGGTTTAAGCATGAAAGTTAACGTAAGACAAAAGCATAGGCAACTTCAAGGAAATGATTAAGAACAGATCGTTTTCATTTTTAGGCCTTCAGCATTATTTATGCTTCAACGTACGATCTGTCCTATGGGGACTTTCTTATGCTCACTCAAACTGCACTCCGCACCGAACTATCCCTGTACTGACCGGTAGACAGGTCAACGAAAATTCACTCGGTCTATGAGCCTCCGGCAAGATCTGCCGTGAAACCTAGATTACCGACGAGTAAATATCATCATGAAGTAGATTGATTTATGGTTATGAAGCGGTGGCTATTTTCCGTCACGTAACGAGATAACATTACCAGTGATAAATTTTTGTCGGAATATTGCCGGCGCTCGCAAAATTGGGTCTGCTGTGCTACCGACAATCATAATGCACATAAAGCATTTAAAAGACATGCGAAATCTCATATCAAAGGATTCCTAGTGCGAACGCGTTTCAGTATTACCACTCAGTTTTTGTAGCCTCTCCAACGACGTTTTTCTCACATTTGGCGAAAAACATGGATGTGCCATGCTCGCTCAAAATTTGGCGAAGTACCCTAGCAACAAACGGCATCCCACCCACAAAGAGAAGCCAAGTAACTGAATATTAACATTCTCGGTACATACGATGCCCTAGAATGTCGACGAAAAATGCTGTTCTCCATGCTGCTTAATGATCGCACACCCCCAAATAGGCGTTCCCCTTTGATCACTCTTCCAACTTCCCCCGAATAATTACGTTGAATGACAAGGTAACAGTGTCACCAATCAGGTTCAGCTGGTATTCAAAACATTGGCTTATTGTTCTCTGATACTAATAAAACGGATGAATAGCTCGTTGATCCAGATTAACGCCTTACTTGCCGTTACAGTAGATGCTCAAAAAGATGTCAGCTAACCGATTCTTACAGAAAGTCCTTGTAATTCAAACCATTTCTTACTTCCACCAATTCCACCACGAAAAAAGTCATCAACTTCCGTTTTACCTAGATAGTATCCTTCAGTTATCAGATCACATAAACATTTCTTATCATCAGCATTTTCTGCTTAAAATCTTTACAAAACAAATAGTATATTCATGTTACCGGGAATACACCCATTTTCAATTTGACTACTGTATCAGCCATTATTTGTTTTCTGTAGGTCGGAGAGCACCTTTGAACTGAACAACACTGTGAAAACTGTTACTTTTTGCTGAATGATGAGTGTTTTAAGGTACTGTCATTCATGGACGGCTCCATCCAAGGTAAATAAACACAAACTGAGCTAAATGTCTGCGAACAAATTGGCCACCTTGGTGGAAACAAAACTAAAGTGAATAAAGTACCTGTCTAATAATCAACCCTCAAGTTCGCACACACCTTATTTGATGCGGTATTTGAACAGGGGCGCAGTACTGGTTACCATTTTCGTTTATTCGTTTACGAAGTGAATTACTGGTTACATGCGTTTATAATTGAACTTCTATGATACTTTTCTGAATCGGTTGGTTGCTGCAATCATCCACTACAGCATCAGGATTCAGTGGGAGGGAAAGTCGGGCAAAGATATGAGGGGTTTCGTTTTAACTTGGCCATATCGTGTTAAACCAAAATGAACCCCGAAGTGTCTACATGAAAAGCAAACAACTAAGCCTAGTGGAAAAGGTGCTTAAATTATAAAATTAGTTCAATTCAAACTGGACCGCAATCATTTACGTCTTACTGCGTTACATTCAGATGATACCTGCATAAATTAGGAGACAGATAGGTAACCAATACTATACCAACAATGTCTCACAGTATACACTGAAGATGTAAAAGTTTCAGTTCAAATTCATCCCTAGAAAAAATTGAATCTAAATTGCCATATTGCAATTTTCTTTCCTCAATCATACCATCTTTCGGTCGAAAGTCACATAAACTGCTTCTCGAGCGGAGGGACCATACTTGTTCCTATACTGCTACCAACAGTGATCATCATACGATTCGAGTAATGACAAAGTCAATAAGGCTTATTCATTTCGCCCAGCCTGCATCAATATTTTATCGTTTTTATTCAAGTCAAAAAGTTATAGCTACTGTGGCATCATTTCTCCTCAAGCAACTATGGAATTTATCAAGTGCAACTCTCGGTAAACGGTAGGCAGCATAGAATTCCAAATCCAAAGGCAAACTGACAGTGACACCCCTTTGGTACCCTGCAGTATTTAGACCTACAGTTATACAGTCTCTAGTTCATCTGCTTTAATCTGCGTCCGTCCCACATGCATTGCAATATTCAAAGCCAGCAGTTATTACGACGTCATACGGTGCCAGGAATAGTTACACCAAATAACGGAAATTCAGCCCGACCGCGATACGACCTAACATTGCAATTGCTGTTCATTCCGCAGCTAACCTACCATTGAGAACTAGAGGTGGTCAACATCACGCCATTGATACATGAACTTTGCAGACCGGACTACACCCAAGGTCAGTGAATTCTTCATTGGGCAACCACAAACTGTGCATGATTGTCAGGAATGAAGCAGCGACTGAAAATAGTTAACTCAATCACTAATGTCAACACTACTACACCGGGAATCAACCACAGATATTTTTCAATTCTCCCATTTCATGCAGATCTGGATGAGAAACCTGAATGATATATCGATGGGTATTTGTCACGACTGAACGGGGCAAGCTGCACTTTCTTTGCCAATTAGAAGATCAAGTTCAACAACAGCTCGATGACCTTTGAATATGGATGCCAGTATAAAACTTTCCACACATTTGGCGTGTCGAGTACGAGTAAAAAAATCCACGTAAAAATACTGTCTACATTCGTTCGAAATTAATACTGGGAACTGATACACTATCTGTTGTGCGCGCAGCCGTGACCCTATACCAGATGTATCTCATTTAAAAGCACTGAGCATATGATTAAACGTCATGTATGCAAACGGAACGAATTCAAAAGCAGGACAGAGACACATGCAGAATAGAAACAGTACCATCCAATGCACTTGCGCTTTTCGTTCGTTTGGGATCAACGAGATCAACGGGTCGCGTGCTGCTTCAACAAACGTAAGTTGCACTAAGCGTGAGGTTATATACACTAGTAAACTTGCTATAGATTCTCAACCATTAAGCAACCTACGGTATTAGATAGACGTGTACGTTAGTAAACCAGGAAAGTCAAGTAGTGTTGTTACAGGGCACTTTTATCTTTTACTTCCATTACTACTGAAATAACGATGTACGTGATTCCTAGGAAGAGGGCCAGGACCATCAGAGGGCTTCCAAATGGGGAAGTTGACCGGCGTTGGGAGGATTTGAACCCATGAGCTTTATGTCCAAATGCCATAACCTTATCCGCTTGACCACTTTCACTGTGGGCAAGCAAGCGAATGCAAACTTTCATACCCCTAAAAAGTTCTTATGAGAAAAATCCCCTATCAATCGTATCTGTCAGCGCTAAAACAGTTGTGTCAAACTCAATTCCAACAATGTGATAAATGATTTCAAGAAAATATTATTAAAAAACGAATGTCAAATTGGATCAATAAAACGAACGATACCAACCTGCTATTCAGCGGTATGAGCTTTTCTGAGCTCCAGTTCTGATTCAACTTCACGTAATTGAGTTCGCAATTTAAGAATTTCATTCTCCCGTTGAGCCAGCAGATCCGCATGGGGTTTCTTGTTCAAGCTAATGGAACACGAAAACTGTCCAGGAGAAACAATGTGAAAAAAACTGAAGGCATGCTCAGCTGGTTATTCCAAAGTTCATCCAAATACTCACCATAGCCTTTTTCTATACGATAACGAATGAACGAACGAATAATCGTTAGAATAAATGACAACCAATAACAATGAACAAGGGATTATGAGCCGTTACATTGTTCGGAGGGCCAAACGAGCGCACCGACGATTCGAGTTCAGAATAATGTTTCTTAGGGTTTATGAATATCGCCAATTGGAAAGTGTATTTTGCTTGCTAGGCACATCCACTGATTTCCGACGAATCAATCAGATAATAAACGGATAATAAATGGTATCTTGGAGAAAAAAGAATATTACGCAAGACTCCTTTGAGTAGTTTTTGTCTAATATGACGAAACGCCGTATAACATTCTAGGGATACCAGGCAAACAACAAATAAAAGGTTCACAAAACGTGAATGCTCGTCACAGCCAATTTTGATGATCTGATAGAAGTTGGTCGGGAAATGTAATTTGAGCTTGGAACAACAAGACCAAAGTGCAATGAATTTTGAAGAATAAGGTTGTAAATGTAATAAAAGTACATGGCCGATCAAATGCAAATCAAGACTACAGACAACACTTACAGGATAACCACTTTCGCGCTCCGAACACGAAGTGGTAAAAGCTGGTCCCGTCGAAGCTGACGCAATTTGAATTTCAATCAAACGGGACCTCAGTTCGGTCAATTCGTTGTCTGTACGGCGCGTGTAGGCCTCCAGCCATCCTTCGAGGCGAGCAAGCAATTGAGTGCAGGTATCTATTTCAGCCGCAAAAGTGACCAGATCCATGGAAGATTCAGCCTGGCTGAGTAACTGTCGCAATCCCTCCAACTTGTTCCGCAATGAGATCATGAGAGCATTCTTCATTTTCACGGTTTTTCCGCCACCGTCTTCCGCGTGATTGGAGTCTAAGCATTGTTCTGCTTTTCCAACAGCGTCAGAAAAGCGTTCTTGGAATGTTCGCAACAACTGCCTTACTTCCAAGCAGGCCGGCGAGGTGCACGGTCCGACGGGTTGCTAAAGACAAAGCAGTGGGCAGAAATTCAAAAACCAAAAGGAAAGCCAAAGGACAACAATCACTTTTTCTTAGTGATTCAATGTGCTTATTGCACCTAAGTAAATATCTTCCTTTAAAATTACGATCCGCTAAGCAATTCAACATAAATTAATAAGAAGACCGTTGTACAGATATGCTTTATCCAAATTGTAAGTGACATTATTATTACTTGTTTCATGCGTCAGTGTAACGAAGGGGATTCAGCCCAAATATCCTAGGACCCACTGCACTGAAAATTGGAGATCCCAAACAATGACCCTGAAACTCGAGATGGTGAACAATCAAGTGTGGCCTTGTCGGATCGGATGTGATAGCGAGCCGGGAGACAGCCAGCTGCTATCTATCACCAGCGGGGCACAAAAATGGGCAAGGTGCTTAAATCATAAAAATGATCACGGTAAATATATGTGATGAGATAAACAAAAAACCGTCGTATATGAGACGAAATAAAAAAAGAAACCTAGTACTTCAGAAGTTCCTAAACTGAGAGAAATTGATCTAGAGACACTGGCATTATCACAAGCACGATGCCCGATTTAGGAGTTTCGAGGGCGCACCTGAAGTAAACCATGAACAGTGGCCAAATGCGAACACTTGCGTGTGCGCTCATTTGAATTCATTCGGATCGTTGAAACTTTCCGGATCAGCAAAAGGAACTGGTAGACAGGATTTAACAAGGGTTTTGAACCATATGGTCGTTAAACAGCAATAATTATAAGCAGTTAACTAACAAACAGAGAAAGGTAAGTTACAAAGTTCAAACAACGGATAGGGAGTAAAAAAAATGGCGACTTGGGACCGTACACAAAGAAGGTTCTAATCGATTACATCATTAAAGGTGCAATCAGTAACAAATGTCGCAAAATATGTCTTGGTCTACGAATACTCGACGGGAAAAATGAATTGAAAATCACAGACTATAGACCATTCTTACTGCATTTCGCCTGATGGTCATTGAAAATATCTGCCTAGTGTATGGGATATCAAGTAACGGTCACTATTTTTACACAACACCGTTTTAGGGGACACATTTAAGCTATTTCCTTTTGTTGAAATCCATTCACTGATTAACCACAAAGCGCTCCTTCATTCTGTCTATTAACGAAGTGCTTACTTATACTTATCACCGAAGCCCAGGTAAAATTACCAACAGAAGACAAGAAACAAGAATGCAATAATTATTTGAAGTTTACACCGAAAGTAACCTCCAGATCTTCGTCGGCACAACACCATTCGTTCTACAAGATTTTCAAAAACTCTCCGCAAAACAATCACAGTAATATTATTGCAACGCGATTCAAACTACGCCTCTGACTACTGAGGATCTCAGATTTATCCAAGTGGAACAACAGAAACCAAAAATTCAGAAGAAACTAGCAATAACCGCTAATACATTCTGTAACTCCTTTCAAAACGAACTGTAACGACTCATGTGAATGTTGCTAGGTGGGCCAAATCAGTGATAAGGTGATGTCAAAATTTTAAGAAGTAGCAGATTTTCAACGTTGTTTTCTCTTCGTCCGAAGAGTGAGATAATCTGGAGAGAATGAAGCAAATCTGCTGAAGTACTGGAATCAATTGTTGGATGTCATATCACGCTAGATAAATGACATCGTTCTGTAACACTAGGACAACATATAATATATTTAATTGCACTCCACGAAGTTAAAGTGGGGGTACATTAGGAACCAGCAAAGTTAACAGTATTTAATTGGAATGACCGTGAAGACGGAAGATGAAAGCACATACCGAGACCACCGCAGTAATTGAAGCTTTTTGGGTATTAACCGTTTGTTTAAGCATGCGATTTTCGGCTTCCAAATCATGAACATGACGCTGTAATTTTGATAAATTTGAATCCGTACTACTCACAGCCGGAGGCTTAGAGCCTTTATTCTCGTTCTGCTGTTGACGATAGTTGGAACGCGAACGTTCACGACTGCGCCAGTTCAGTTCCTGCGATCGGGACTCTGAATACTCTCGCAGCATATCCTCATAAAGAGCCTGCGAGAGTAGACAAAAATATGGCATTTCATATTAACTTGTCAGGCATCAGAAAAGGTGGGGTGCATAAAGCTTCTGTGGTGTACACAACAAAATTTCTAGGCTATTCTTGAGGAACGATTCAACAAAATCGGTGAAAAGGATTGCAGCTTTAGAACTCAAATGCGGCGGATGCGGTCCAAACCTTCGGCTTCCTTGGGAACCCACTTTGTTGCATGACTGACACGGAAACGGGGGAAAAGGGTACAACGTCTACTATCGATTGAACCCGAATCACTGATGGTTTCTCCCAACAACTTGCCGTTTTCGTTTTAGTTACTATTGCAATTCATCAGTAGTGCAAGCGAATAACGAAAATCTCCACGCTGCATTTGAGTTCTGTTGGACAGTGCACAAGGGAACGAACAACATGCGAGCACCGGCTGATGAGATCAAGTTGCTGACCCAAAACTCACCTTATCACTTTTAGAGATCTGCTTCATTAAATCAAGTGAATATAAAAACGCCGAAAGGAGCGGATTTAACGGATAATTCGCAAGGATGTTCACACAGATCAAATAAAAGTTCAACTCAGCAATCGTGCTGTGGCGACAGACGGTTCTTACAAAAAGCAGCATACCAATATAAACTAATTTTATTATTTGTGTAAGATTAGTCCAGTTTAGTTAAGAATGAAGTCAATTTTATCAGCGATATGATTCGGATCGGTTCTTCCGCTCACAAACAACCCTATTGCTAGCTCCACCTTTAGTTAATACATTGCAGCAATGTGGACAAGAATGTGGGCGAAATGTAAGCGAAATACAGAAGCAAAGTACGTTGGTAGAGCCTTTATAGTGCCTCTGGGCCCTTCTTCATGATATCTGCTTATACGCCATATCTCAGGAATGAAAAACTAACTCCCTATCGATCCCGTAGAACTGAGTGTTTGGTATCACTGTAGCTCATTTCCAGGAAAGTTAGTGCTTATTTCAGTAAGGTACACAACAAGTCAAACTACAAGACCGTCTAAGGACAGGAATGAAAATCACATTATTTAAAAAAAGGATAAATCGAAATATGGCAGCGATTTAGTACTTGGCAGAGTTGTTTTATTAAATCAACATAGATGAAGCCTTTCGTCTTAGCTATACCGTTAGGGGAAGATTAGCATGATGAGCTAATGGTTAAATCTTGTCTGTGACCGAAGCGATCGCAATTCTCAAGAAAACATGGCTCTATCTTTACGGAAACAATGTGTAAGATGTCACTATCTACCCCGGATACTAGCGCAAAATAAGACAAATAATCAATGTCTCCATAACAGCCATACGACATTTGTCAACACATTTCCATTGGGACAGAACCTTTGGGGATATTTTCGACCTATATTATTTTCGATCATAACTCCAATACCCATAAAAAGTGTTTTATTTATTTATTTTTACAAGAACGGCAACAAAATTGTAACCGACCGTATTTTCTAATGCCAAAATCGGGAATGGTTGATGCCGTAGAATGGGTACTATGGAGTAACCTAAACTGGCGCATCAGTTCTGTCCAGATTGGAAAAGCGCTACCATTGGGCTGATGTGCTTCGGATTTCGCTGTCTTACATCATCGTGTTCGGTAGAACTGTAAACTAATAGGATTAACAAGAAAAAAGTAGGAAGTTCATTTAGGAAGGATTTAACATATGCAGGATTGGTTTAATTATGAAGTCTTCTAGCTCTGTGGGATTTGGATCTAAGTATGGACGTAATCCACGTATTTATACTGCGAGTGCTCTACCAATTAAGTTACCAGGTCACGTCGAAGGGAGTTCAGACATTTTACTTACGGATCAGTGGTTGCCCACCCCAACTATGTAAATATATCGTGAACTTCTGCAGTTTGAATAATGCGCAGCAGTAAATAGCTCAAACGTAAGAATACAACAAACCCCGGCAATCAGCATTGTCACCAAACCCCATTGAAAAGTCTTACTAATTTATCGGAACAAACCACTGATTAAACTTTCCAAATTTTACTTAGTTTACGACCACCATTTACCTGCTCACCTCGAAAAAGTCTACCTGTGAACACGCGCAAAAAATATCGCACCCTGCCCAACCTATTCAACTTTACTGGGACCGGCAGAGATTGTGTGGGACTCAGTATCCTCCACCTAACTTCAGCCTTGCTGGTAGGAATTCCACATACGTGCAGGTAATGCAGAAAAGATACCGGTGTTCCCGCCTTCCCACCCTCCCCCCTCTACGTCACGCTCCTGAGCCTTACACCACAACCGATCTACCTACTAAGGAGTGCACTGCACCCATGACAGCCGCACGATTACCTCACCGACGCCACGTATGACTTAGACTGATAAATGTTATCGAAGATCACTGAGTACATGTGGCACTATGGTGAGGTTTAAACATACTGATCACAAAATCAACTTTATTTATGCAAGCGGTACCGGCAGGAATCATGAACAGCCTCGTGCACTTTGAAGATGCAAAACACCCGAACTAGTCAAACAATTTGGACGTGGATGCTACTTGAAACTTTAAATTGGGAAAACAACGTCACCCACAAATTGGAAATCCGGCAGTGTACTGTTCGAACGAATCGATGCCACTGATGTCGCGCATGATCACGTCAACAACATCTTAGCGTTCGGATGTTGATGTAGTTTGAATTTTTCCATTGCCGAAAGTCAGTGAATGTGAAATATGACTAATGCAGGGTAAGGATAGGGACAATTTCACAGCCACTTTATTCGCAAAGTTAAAGGGAAAAGATGAGAAGAAACGCTTAACAGACGCCTACGCTTGAGAATGAAAGGACACAATGAGCACGAATTCAGCTTTGGCTGTTCGAATAAGAATGCGCAAAACAATTGCACTGCCCCGGGGTTCCCTTTGGTGTCGGAAAACTGGACAGAACCCCGCGATCAGCTGATTTGGATGTCCCTTTCAGATAAAGTGAAAAATATAGTGTTTCTTATGTATTAGATGAAGAGTAGAGAATAAACAAAACAAGATAAAATTTTTACTTAACACCAGGTAGGGGAAAAGAATGAATCTACCGATTAAAAATGAAGTGATAATCATGTGCAACAGCTATAATTTTGACAATTTTACCGAGGCATTTTTTAACGTTCGATCACTGACAACACGTACCGATACCGTCGAATAAATGACCCGAATTATATATGCGTACGCATAGCTTATTTTCTGATGTTCACAGCAAAGCACGGAACAGAACTTTCACCAAAATCCAATAACCAACAGATCTGGAAATCTCAAGGTATTCCGAACAAATTTGTAGTTTTAATAATGACGACAACAACAACAATAGTAAATGTCATAATGATTTGCTTCTTACTTTATCTATTATATGCCACAAGTACAATAATTTGAGAATGGGATTGCAGCCATTGAAACACCGCGGATGTGGAAGCTGACCGACGGTGGCGGTGGAGGAGAGCCGAACCCACGCTCTTTTAGTCCAGACGGTATAGTGTTAACCGGTTGACCACAGGAGTTCATTTAAATTAAACTACCCAAGAATGACAAGACCTGACTAGCGAAAATATTGGTATTATTTTTCCCAATTCGGTGGGGTCAACAACGAAAAATTTGTGGCCAAAACCAAGCAGAGACGCATTACTGTCTGATAAAAACTGATGACTCACTTGTAGCCGGACAATACCACGTTGCGCGTTTGCCTCGGTTGTTTGAAGTATAGATATGCGATCTAACAAAGCCCGATGTTCAGCTTCAAACTGTCCAATACGCATGGCTTGTTCGTGTAAACGACTTCGATCTAGCTGTGCAGCTTCGGTCAGAGCTGCGTTTGTGGCTTCTGCTTTAATGAGCTGTTTGAATAAAATAATGCCGGTCAATGATAATCAAGTACTCTTATTATTAACCAATTGGCAACGCTTAAGTACTAGCAAGGCTTTTGCAAAATTGGCATGCATTAAAAGACGTGTCTAATCATGAGTTACACATAGAGCTCATTTTCTAATCGCAATATATTACATTTACACACTAATCTGGAACAGTAAGGACTGCTCTACTCTAATCGAGACCTACGTAGGCATGCCGTGTAAATGGGACTGAGTGATTGAAGGAAGGTACTATTAAGAATGCGAACAAAACTCAAAACCATAATCCAACTAATAAGTTATTTTAAACTTAAGCATAATTTGTTCAATGCTTTCTCAAAGTTGATCACAAATGCAAACCAAAGGTCCCTGGAGAACTTGCCAGCTTCACTGAGACTATCTGAAAATGCCCCAATCTATAAAACAGAACCGATGCGCAAACTCGTTTAACGAAATCCAATTAGATGTGCTCTCTCCGTATAAACTTCAGGATCCTGCCAAAGAAGTTTGATCAACTACGGACACGAGCGCAGCCCGGGAATTTGTACGACCAATTATAGGAATTCTCACGTGCTTCGTCAGATGACATTGATTCGTTTTGAGCAAAAGCGGTTGAGATTTGTCATTCTTACCTTACAGTGTCCATAAAATAAGAATGAGTTTTAATTTCCAAACACTACCGAGTAATGACAGCGATAAAACAATTGAAGGACTTGATGCTTCTCAAGCCTGACAAAAGTTTCGGTGTAGTGGTAATGATCAGAGAATTCTATGTAGATAAAATGAACCGAATGCTGATGGATTCCAGGATGTAAGAATTGGATATCAAACCTGACAATATCCATAGTACGGAAAACGTTATTCTGGAGCTGAAGATTCTACGATTAAATGATTACATTTCGGAGATGCAGCACCAACTTCTAAAGCCAACAGGACCCGGAACTGTTTACATGCTAGGTTTCACAAATATCCCCAAAAATGGCGTCCCACTTAGACCGACCTCATACATGCAAACGTTTCCCTACCACAAAGTTTCCGTCGGTTGGTGAATACCTTGAACCAAAATCGTGAGATGCTGACGTTTCATTGTGTAAAAGGTACATTCGAAATCTCATACACATTGGAAAATCTTCAACCTGCCACCCAAAAGATGTATTCCACCGATGTGGATTTACTATTGATAAACGTGCGCCTTCGCTAAACACTTCTTGTGTAATTTCATTCTTCCTTTCCTCGGATATTCATTTTTTGATTTCTGTTGATTACTCCAAAGATATATTATTCTGTGTACACAACGTTCGTTTTGATTTCGAAAGAGCCTCATGCAAGCAAATAGATGGTGTAGCAATGGACAGTCTCTTAGGCCCAATTTTGGATGACGTGTTCTCACCCACACTTGAAAAGCGAATGCACAATAACATTTCTCAAACATTATTATACAAATGTTACGATGATGATATTTTAATTCCTACTGATCCCAATCATCTTATCACTATTTTATGCGATTTCAGATCCGTTCATTCAACATTTCTGTTCCCCTTGAGAAAGAGATTAATGAAAATTTAAACTCAGGAGGCGTCCAGGTGGAAAATTGCATCGGTCTATTCCAGGAAGGCCACATGAAACGGTTAATATTCAAACGTTCCAAGCTTCACTCCCATAACCTGCAAAAGATGTTTGGTGAGAACCTTCCATTATCGAGCGTGAAATATCTGCTCTTCTGATACGTTGAAATCAGAAGAATCATTTCTTTGGGGGACATTGAGACATAACGGTTGGCCCGAAAGATTCATCGACAGCCAAAACAGGCCAAGGGTGTCGTTAAATTGTCGCTGTCAATAATGTACTACTACAATGGTTACAAATTACGAAACAAACTGGATGAGAGTGCAGTTATCCGAGGAAAAACAGTAACACTGGTACAAAAAGTCTGTTTTTAAGAACCCCAGAACTGAGAAAATGCATATGTTGCCATCAATTTTAGAGCATACGCCAAGTGGGTTCTTTTCTTCTGACCGAAGTGAAAGGGGAAAAAAATTCGGTCAGTTGCAGCGCTTGGAGTAGATCTACGGCAAAAAGAGACCACGTGGCTCATACTGCGGATCGGAGAAAATGACCGAGATGATCTCCATTCAATTCTATGATGCCGATAGGGTGCAAACCATAATGCATGCACTTATTCTTCTGACGCGGTAATATATAGGCGAAGACGGGCAATAAAGCCCTCTGAGACTATTCACACTATACACCTACGAAAGAATGGTCGGGAGTAACAGTGTCCCTGGATCCCATCCTGCTGGGTCTCGCCCTATGTCGGGCGTCAAGTAGATTTTGTCTACTTTCTGAACATGACTTTCGGAATGCGCATCCAAGACCGTAAGTATGAATGGAATGTAGGCAATTTTTTATTTTACAAATAATGTATATCCAATATTTTGATTCACTTGACTTTGTCAGAAATTATAACTGCTAGTATTACAAAGTCGTAACTACTACTTATAACAGGCCGTTTGCCGTCAAAGATTATCAGACAAGACTGACCAAAGAGAGAAGAACAAACAAATCAATTAAAACAAATAGATTAGAGAAGAAACCGACATTGTGGTAGGCACCAAAACGTTGCACGCAATCCCCGATTTCAAATATTTCAGTTTGATAATCAATCGATCTCTTTTAGAATATTAATATACACATAAGATTAGAAGCGTGTGGTCCGTATCGGTCACAGTTGTTCATTCGGTCAACTCATCCTCAAGATAGGGCTTTTGTGTGAAAGTGGATTTATTCCTCCACAAGGTCATAGCAAGCTAAGACAACACTTAGGGAACCAGGTTATTTTCTCATGAATTATGAAGTCGACAATGACCATGATTAGAGTGCATAGTGCAAATAAGTAAACGGTTGGAGCAGATATATGTTGGAAGTGAGTAACGTGAATTTCGGCTAATCAGCCTTAGAAAACTGAAAGCATCCCCACAAATAAACAAGCTTCGCAGCACTCAAGTAATAAATAAACAAAGCTCAAAGGGAGAAGTATTTGCGGTATTTCAACGAAAGGGTTACTTGGTGTTCATCAATATATCTTTGAGAATCGACAGAGATATTGCTGACAATTCCACTGAAAGCTATAGTTGTTTCGAATTTATGCTTGTAGTTGAGAAGGTACCCACGACCGTATAGCCTGAGCGCGTATAGCCACTCAGCTTGTAAAAGGTGACCTCACTGAATATAAAGAAGATAACGAAGAGCACACAAGCGTGTAAGTTTAACGTCACACAATCTTTAGTGTTAACGTTTACTACTTTGGGTTCTTTAGTTCACGATCAAGTGACATCTTGGGATGTCAAATACATCATTATCTTGTTGTGTATACAAACAATAACGAACAACAGGGGATATGGAACTAACATCAAAATAGAAAGGAAAGGAAGGCAAAACACCGCTTAATGAAAGACAACGGAAGTACTTACCGCAGCTTGTAGCTCGAGAGCATCTCGCGCCTCTGCACCAGCACTCAGTGTTCCACTGTATGAATGCCGAACGG
Source organism: Fasciolopsis buskii (assembly GCA_008360955.1). NCBI lineage: Eukaryota > Metazoa > Platyhelminthes > Trematoda > Plagiorchiida > Fasciolidae > Fasciolopsis > Fasciolopsis buskii. Next base: position 30,584 of record LUCM01001242.1, read on the forward strand.
AATTCGGATCCGTGCCAGAACCCTGCATATCCATGGCAACCAACAATCGTCGTCTTAAAGCTGCTTCAGTGCGACGGGCTGCCGCCAAACTGGTATCAGCGGAGCGTGCTTCGGCACGCGCACGAGACAGTTCTTCGGTAATTTCCATCAGTCGACGTTCTAGTTCCTGTCGGCGACGTTCACTTACAACTAGGTGAGCCCGTACAGATTCTAAATCATTAGTCTGTCGGAGCTCGCCAAGCTGGCCATTATAGTGCTCTGGAGAGTTCGGTTTGCGGCCAGGAACAGAGACAATCATAGAGGTAGTCATACGTTCTATTAAAAAGCGAAAGAGGAAATGAAATAATATTATTCATTGATGAAAAAAAACCGGTCTCGGATATAAGCCCAAACAACTGAGTAATGAAGAAAGACTTTACAATAGGAGAACAAAAAATAAGTTGAACGAAACGTCATGATAACTTGTGCGGAGCGATCAGGAGCACGAAAAGTAACATTCAAAAGGGAATAGTTACGCTACAGTAAAACGTACTCAGAGTAATCATAATCAATTAGAGTTTGGTAGTAAATGACCCATAAGACAATCCAGAATCCAGATACATACAGAAGTGGTATATATATATATATATATATAT
>LUCM01001242.1:36643-84205 GCA_008360955.1 Fasciolopsis buskii
GCTCAGAAACAATTTGTCCAGACTCTTGAACTTCCCTGGCCTACGTGTCATTATCCGACAAGTGGTCTACAACCTGATCGTGTGACAAATTGATCAATTACACACACGCAGACGCATTCTTAGAGTTGTGAACTGATGTGACTGCAAACCGACAATTTCCTTTGAACTATCTCCAGACCATATTTAATGTTATGCATTGGCATGAATAAGAATAACTGAAAACGAGTTTGTTCGCCACGTTGTGTTGTTCCCAAAAGTAATTTACTCTCGAAAGAAGGAAGTTTAACATTACTACGGTCACTTGGTGGGAATCAACTTACACTTGACGTTTCTCTGGGTATAGCTCTTCCGATCGACCTTTATCGAGCGTCGCAGAGTGAGACCTTACCTGAATAAGATCGCAGTGGGTTGTAGAGCAATAAACGGGAAACAAACCATAGGTTACCTTCCAATAAGGGCACATGTAGAAAAATAAAAAGGATGAAACATTGTGCAAGTGGAAACTCAAACCCAAACAAGGTAGTGCAATGGCGATACAGACCGGCATTTCGGGTATAAAGATGGAAACAAATAAAACCTCACTTCCCGAGCAGCGGTGGAAGAAGATAATGGATAAATTCAAAAAGGTTTCTGGCTAGATGAATTTAACAAAAGCTCTGCATCCTTAAGAGGCAAGGATAATGAAATATATCCTATGAAAAATATGTTTTTGCCGGTGGATTTTCCACGGTAATTAAGGATCCCAATTGAAATTTCCCTTTATAGGATGGAAACTGTTACATTCGTCTTAGTTTAAAGTAAAATTAAGCTCTAGTAACTATACCTCCTACAAATCCTAATAAACGTTTCAAGCGTACTGCAACGTATCTCTTACATGGAATACTTAGATCAGAAGACCAAGTGAAATAACTTCGAGATATGCGATTGCTAAAAGTTGACGAAGCAATGCTGGCTGACCACACATGTCCAACATCACTGCCCAGCAGTAAGGATTGCGAGAAGGCACCCACTTTCTGAATGAATAAAGCCTCCAACACCATTTTTACACTGATCTAAGACCGAAACCAGAATAAAGTAAAAGCTACTTAGTGGAAACTGAAATCAAGCTCATTTTCGACGATAAGCAGTACACAAAAAGAAAGGCTAATTATAGCTCATTTTACTGGAGAATTAACGACGGATAATTTCCCTTGTGAGGGTCTCAAAGAGCTGGCAGTATGTTAGTTCAAATCCAAATGCTTATCACAAGCAGGTGCAGGCTGAGCAAGCGTGATCAGAAAACGAACGGAACTGGTTTGGATATCAGCCGTGACGAACATGACCTCATCCAATAAATGAAACATTGCTTTTTGGACTCGGATTGTTCACCGCCTTAGCTAATGATGATCTGAAAGACGACAAAATAATTTGATGATTTTCCCAATGATTCGGATGAGTCCGTTGGAGGAAGACAACGAACTAGCGAGCAATTGTTCGAAAATCAGCATAATGATCCAGTTCTGACTGGTAATTGGCAGCACTGCCTAAAGGAAAATCAGAACAGTAAAACTACCGGTAGGCGACATCATCCATCGGCACAAAAGAGTGAAACGTGGACGTCAACAGGAGTTCTAAGGGAGAATGGTATACGAGTATAGTAAAACTAAAAAATGATGGCAAAAAAGACCGCGACCTTCAATGTGCAAATTTTTACACGTGGTTTTATGAGTAACACAGACTCCGGACCCCATAACCTGTTCTACAAATGTATTTACCACAGGTGATTTTTTTGTTTTTTCCATGGGAACAGATTTACCAGCTGGATAAGGCCAGAAGTGTGGACATAGTAATGATTTGATCTTATTTGTGCAGAAGTCCTCTTTGTCAGACAGAGCAACAAGCAGAAACATAAAACTGGGTTCCATAAGCGCCAAGTCGTGTTCACAGCAAACGGCAGAACTCTCCGCGATTCGTTTAAATGGACGACAGATATTACCCAAAAACGTTTTTTCGGTTGAATGCAGTGAGAGATCATCATAATTCCAATCTGCTGTTGTCTGGCACCAGATCTTCATCAGTTGACCAGCCACGTTCGAGGTACCATAAATGGCGTCTCTTCGAAGCTCCACTTGCCTTAATAACCAACAGAAAGAGAGACGTGTTGCGCTGCTAGGCAAAGTAATCTTCAATGTGCGTGCAAAATGCAATGCCGTTCGAGTATTTGGTTTTGTACTACCTTCGTTACATTTCCTTATTACATCTACCACCTTACAAATGAACATTCGGGACAGAATGAACATATCCGGATTTGTGGAGATGCAAAATCTGTGCCTGGGTAACCAAACGTTTGTGATTGGATGTGCGGTCGGATTTTGCGCCACCAAAACCATCAGAGCCTGACGTATCCGCCGTGCATCCACTTTGTGGTCTGAATCACTTCCAAACAAAAGACGAATAATCAATTCCTTGTAGTACAGTGCAGTTATCCAGAGTTGCGAAGGGCGATCGTTACTGACATCACGATCGATCGCTTGTGTTGGACAGAGTCCAGTCAAAAGCCAGAGCACAAGAGCCAGTTCATTTATGCAATACTTCATGTAAGCTAGTGTCGAACTGTGAGTGCGAAGTGTGAAATGCCCGACTAGAGAACAGTTTTCAAAACGTAGGTCCGGCGAACAATTGTACCTACTACAAAAGACCTCAGGTAGATCTCGTTTTTCTGTAACTGTGGTTAACGCATTTGGTTCAAAATACAAAGCGTACATAATACGACCGAGTAAAAATAAACGACACCTCTGTTTATGATTGGCTAATATTTGCAGTCGGTAAACGGCAGCTGGGTTAAAAGCCGCGAACAGCGTGTGAGCCAGATGTTCCGGGCAGTTAGATACAAAACATTCAAGCTCCATTTCCCAAAGACGATATTTGGCGTGGAGAAATCGGTGCAAATCAGATGCTAGAGGAGTATAAGATCCGAAACTGGTCGCAATGAATAATTTGTCTGAATTATACTGTGAACAAGGTGGACATATTTCATCCACTGCACGTCTCATGCAGCCTAAGTCAATTGCCCGTTCCATGGGTTTACTAGGATAAAGCGTGTTAGCAGTGAGCCTCATGCGAAGCAGCAAAATTGTAAGAACGTCGTCTACATATGAACGATCTGTGTTCGTTGACTGAACTGTGTTACGACCGCTATCTGACACACCACAGCCAAGACTGAGTGTTGACAACCGCTGTAATATACGGGAAAGAACGATTCGCGGTACATGGGGGATATCAATCACCCCTATGTACCAATTAGGGCTTGGCCGGGGTAACTGGATCAATGCACGTCGCAAATTCTCTACTAACCATGATGGCGACCGGTCGTTCCAGTGGGCCAGTAGCACTTTTACAGTTTCAGCCAATTTGTCATTGGTTTCAGTTCTCCTAAAATCACGAAGACCGATACGAGCGACATCGGATAGTGCGGCACTGAATCCACTGAGAGTCAAACACAAGAGAGCGTTTTCTATCCACCGTCTTTTCTTGCATTTATTCCGTGCAGAAGCTACACCCCTGCTTTGGTCTTCGATTGATTCATACCAATGATGATAGTTCATGTATAAAAACTGACCAAAAACAGATGCCAAATTAGTGTGCCCTTTGAAGTGCTTCTGGTTGATGTCATCGGACTTGCCCACACTTTTAGCTAATGACTGAACAGTAGTCATCAGCAACTTATCCACATCCGATTGCAGCAACAGAGGCCTACCACATGTAGCGTATATTTCTTCATAAAAGGAGATTTGGCCCTTATCCAGTTGGTTAGACGTGTGAGTAAGGCAGTGATTACCAACGGAAAAAACACATGCACATTTGGTAAATGGACCGAGCAGAAGGTAAAACGACAATGCCTCTTGGGTGATTTCCTCTAACAACTGCAACGTTTTTAATTCTTGCTCACTTGTCAAAACCAACTTCGAATCACTCAGATGAAGGTTTCTAGATTTTGCAGACTCCACTACCAAAGTAGTGGGGAACAAAGGGGGGATCGGAATCAGATCATTAAAAAACTTGGTCGCTTCCGTATCAAGCTCATTCACGGTCGGGGAGCCATAATCACCTGAACTGAAAATGCGTTTTCCCGACACATTACGAACAGCGCAAGTAGGACGATCCAGAACTCGATCAGAAAGGATCTCCATTTCGCTCACATCGAGAGAGAGTGGTTTACTCTCTGGGATCGAATTACGCGTGGATGATTTCTGCAAAATCTTTGTTCCATTCTCAATCTTGGGCAGGTTACCCAACTTTCCGGTTATCGGCGATGGTGAACGTGAGCCGAAGTTCCTCATTTTGGATAAACTAGATGGGCATTGTCGTTCAAAGTGCACAGGGGAAATAATCGATTCATCAACTGGTGACGAATGACCTGAATGCATAGAAGTTTCATGCTTTGAATTTATCCGCCCTGCATCTAAATTTACTGGGCATTCAGCACCTTCCTCACGAAATTGGTGGGCCTTTGGAGCAAAACGATACCATTTATCATAAGAATCTCTTAAGGACGAAGAAGACTCAGCATTTATCGTGCTTCCGGTAATTCCACTTTTTGTATCCATTTCCAGGTCCGACGCAACCTGAAGTCCAACATCAAAGAACCGTTCGGCAGTTGGCTTAGGATTAGTTTTGGGTAACTTCTTCTTCTCGCCCTTTAAAATTCTTATTGTTTCCGCAATCACTTCTTTGAAACTATCATCAGCAATAGATTTGGGTGCGTCGTCTGACTCTATTTTCACCGTCTTTGGTTTGATCAAGTCATAGGGGTCATCCTTCGTGAAGAGGCCTAACGATTTTCTTTCGCCCGCCTCGATGTCAAGCTGAACATGGAAAATCGAGTATTTTAGCTGAGGTGACTTTCGAGTTGAAATAACAAACAGAATCACAAAGAACAAACCAATTAAGTATTTTTTACTAGAAGGAAACCAGTCAAACAAAGCATTAAGAAAATGCAGCACAAAACTACCGAGAAGTGGATACTTTGAGGGGGATGAATTTTTATTCAGTTTATCTATTACTCTCGTCAATTAACAACACTTCTGCAGTGGTATCGTACCAACTAGGTCTAACGATGGTGTGAGCGAAAACGTCGCATGAGAAAGTCAATGAACAACGCTAGACCAAACCGGCCAGCGGGAGAATCGACCAGTGAGTGTTGATCATTCAAGACCAATATAAGCAAACCGAATTTGAGCAATAAACGAACTTTTTTTGTCTGTTCTCTCCAGAGTTAGTGGGATTTAGGGATAGTGACCGTGAGATAGAATCGACTGAGGATTTGCGGCCGGAGTTAGAGCAAACTTTTTCCCGACTGAAAACAGATACTCACTGCGATGTTTACATATTCATTCTTTTTATAGCAACGTATAACTCTGGGAAAGGGAAAGCGGAGAGCGGGGCTTGCCCTGCTGCTTAATACTAGACAGTCATAATTAAATGGATATATGTTCATAATGAGATTAAAAAACCTCTAAATGTAATGAACAGCACAGCCGTAAGTGCGACAACTCATTGATTTGAAGGCTTTTCAAGTAGGCGAGAGAATGCCGGTCTAATTCCAACTCACAACGTCGGCTTGAGTGCAAAATTGCGTTTCCTACCTATCATGAAAACAAAACTATTTACTGAACACATATAGGGACCGGGGCTTCGGAAGCTAGCCGCGTATTTCTCTTAGATCGATGATGTACTACTGGACCTGTGAAAGTTTAAAATACTTTGTTTAAATTAACCAGACTCCATTTTCTGACGCTCAATTACTGTCCGGAGTTTAAAAAAGTCGAAGACTGTGATACTGTGCAATATGAAAGAAAATTGCAGATTTTCATATTTCATGATAAGAAGCATAATTATTAAAACAGAGGCTTACAGATAACGCCGAGGAATAACGCAAGACGACATGTTGCCCCACAATGCGTTGACTACAAATCGTTCACCTTTACAATTATTTCAGCGAATGTTTCGATTCGAGTCTCATGTGTGATCGCCAAGAACATGTATTAACAAATATGGTTTCGTTTGGAACTCGATAACAAAAACAAAACTGGATGGTTATGACCGACCCGTCATCAACACAATCATGATAACGGTCTTCTGATATGAATCAAACTTTCACGTAATTGGTGCTTAGAGAACTCGAGAACCCAGATCGTTCAAAAACTGCGGTAACTATGAGATACTTTCGCTTTTCAGTGTTATTTGAAGACTATTGGCTCAGTGTGTGTAGTGAGTATCGACAAATGTCATGTGGGACGAACGAGTAGCATTTTTACCTTAATTGAAAATGAAACCACCGAGAGGGCATCACTGAAACAAATTACAAAAATTTGTGGATCCAGCACAATTCATCCAAGGTTATCTTGAAATACAGTCCAAAGAAACGAAACGCTAACTCAAGCAAACGATTAAACGGAGGAACAACAAATCAATGAGAGTTCAGTTTTTGTAAAGTGAGATTTCTGACGTCTGAAAATGCGCTCACACTTCCTACAGAAGTCGAGAGTGATGACATTTGAAGTTAATATGAACTGTGATTAGGTTTTAATAACTGTTTATCCGTTGGGGCGATCGTCGATTAACCTGATAATAATTATATCCCTTTAATCTATGCGGTCAACAGCAAAGAACAAAAGGTTAACAAAGCTCATGCAATCTTATTTAATGAAACATTGAACTAACTGGTGAGTGGGATTCACAGGCGCAAGAAAATGTGATGAACCGGTGACAATTTCAAGGCTATGATACCAACATCAATGCAGACATGCTGGAATTCTAAATATGACCTTGACTGTAACGCAAAACGGCAGGTAACAAATAATGATAAACTGAGTGGTAAGAGAATGAAGAGGAATTCCTGTAAAAAAACTTACCGGAGAACGATCGGCAATTTCAGAGTTTCTGGGGAATAAAGAGAAAGAAAACAAAGACGAATGCATTCGTATTTATTTTCACTGGGGCCAGTAAATTTGAATATTGTTGAAGGAAAAGAATCTACAATGTTCTGGCGATTTCACGTCACACTGGGCACAAACTAGAGGTTGGTATTTCTGTTTTGTATGGGAATAAAATAGTATGTCCATCGTCAAATAATAGTGAGACTAATAGCCGACAGCCCAATTAAGAGCATTCATGTGATAATTAACCTCGTGGCCTCTGGAGTTAGTAGAGAGACCATCCGACCGTGTGGCACAATGCTATGATTAAAGTAGACACTGATGCAGCAATCAACGAACCGGGAAATAAGGTAACATGGTTTTGTAACAAAACACGCAACATTCATTGATCCCCGGGGAAATTACTCCTGCTTAGGTTAGCAGCCGACATACTCGATACTGATTTCAAGAAGCTGTATGTAGAAAGGTGGAACTTCAGAGGTGAGCTTAAAGACTATATATGTATATGTATATATATGTACATATATATATATATGTGTGCTCCCGGGCTAATTTTGTTTACGCATCCAGATACTACTTCCTGCTTATATATATATATATATGACGGGATCGACCGGGTTTAAAATATTACCTTGGGCGACAACGATGAACAGGGTGGATAGCACCCACGAATCGAAACAGAAATTTGGTTTAAATCTAACAAAATAAGTAGGAATTCACTAACTCAGTGATGTTCACCGACGAACCTCATGACATCAAAATACTGTTCACATTTGGTCACAACGAGATAGGAACGGATTCTAGTGAACTTCGAATGGATAGAGAAAACAGATAACACTATTTTTTGCTTAACATTAAGTCTGCACAGAAATTACTTGTTAGCGTAACATTTCAGTCCAGACTTTGTAAACGGTTTTTAGGATGAAACGTGAGTGAGTGAAAAAGGGTGAAGGATGTTAGAAATGCGATATGACCAAACATTTTGCAACAAGATGATGTGCTCTGATTCTTGACTTCGCAACATGATTAAGTAACCCAGGATGGGGAATAGAGTTAACGACATACATAACTGCGTACGAGAATTTAAGGCACGAAGTCAAAAGCCACAAGCATGTTATCACCAAAAACATATCAAACCAATGTGGGTTATTTGATATATGAATTTGAGTGGATAATGTTAGGCCGAGAGAAATCGAAAAAGGAAACAATAGGCAACCTAATTTTGAAATGTCGGAAGAACCGTCAACAGAATAACGGGAAAACTTCCGTTTTGTGATTTAGATTTACCAACTTGCTTCTAAACTGATTGATAAATTGTGGGTCCCGAATGACCTATGAATGCCTTTATCGATCAGCTTAAGCCCAAAGCGCGACTCACCTGAAATGGCAGCGAAACGTTTGCAAATAGACTACCCAACTGGACAAACATCAGTGTCGCGGCCACAAACATCGCAGGTTTTTATAGCTTCACATTTTAGCTAGACTAGCAGTTCCAGATCATTTGACTACTAGACATTGCCGGCTGTCACGATTAACTCGATTTTTGTTACCTGATTTCTAACAGCGGGACTACCATGATTCTGGTACTCAACGTTTCAATGTACGTTGCTAGATATGCGGTACTGATAGTCATCATGGTAAATGGAAAACAAAATCACCGATTACCGATGTTTGATTCAAATTTTCCTCCTTATATTGAGCAACATATGAGTGTTATGAAAGGCTGAACATAGCAAAATACATAAGCCACAAAAGACAACTAGGTAGAAAAACGGTGACCGAGCAGTTGATGAGGTTTCCGGAATCATTTCGAATCTACAGCTCTAAACTTGGAGCTCCCGATGAACGCCTGGCATGAATGGCCGGACCAAATCCTCAGTAAAAACCTTGTCAGTTGGTTGGTCTTGCCTCAAAAGAATAAACTACTGGTTCTGAATGGCTTTTAAGATTACAACCCGGTAGCTGAAGTTCTAACGGTTCCTGTTTGTCATTTTAGTGCAAAACTCGATATCAGTAAGATTTAAGACCTCCAAATGGATTTACTACTTAGCCCATTCAACTTAAGCTGGATAAAATGTACTTAAATTCTCACAGGTTCACAAAGCACAGTGTGCAAATTCATTTTTGGCCAGTAAGATGTTAACACGACATCCCAATGCAATAGATTTTTGCATTTTGAGAATCACGGAACCAAGTAGATCACGGAGTACACTTCTTTATAAACCCAGTGAACTTCACTGTCCCGATATGTTAATTTATCCCCGGAAAGTTGAATTCGGACCTACAACAAGTACCAGTTATAGATTTGTGTGTTTAATATTCTAGTGATGGTGGAACATGCAACAGAAGATCCACATATCGTCTAGTTGAATATAGCTGGGAGTACTCGGTAATGGTTGCCTTCCCTAAGGGCAGTATTCATGGTGGCCAAAGAGGAAAAGTGTGGTTTCAAACCAACGGAGATTGCCAATCGAACTGTACAAATGTAATTGTGAATTTTTTCTTCCCTGTAAGATAAACATCTCAATCAACACGCTTTCGATATTACCGGGAGTCACCAGTAGTACACATTCACCTACTGAGAAATGCAGGAATTCAGATCCTATACACCATATGCCTACGAAATGTGGCAACAGAAATATACTCGAAATGACACTGAGTGACGCAAAACCCACATGTGCTCGCTCTCTCATGAAACTATTAACTAATGGTAGTAAGCCACCAAGTGAATGGTGGTTTGTCATGAATTCTTTATCGCACATTATTGTCAGTAATTCTAGGGTTAATCTCCAACACGCCATATTCAGTTCAACGACAGACCTGACCCGTTAGTTATTGATGTGGGAGTACTGGTCGACTGGAAGCTTTGCACAAGTGCACTAACTCCAATTTTCCGTACTATAACTTATATAAAAAAGAATGAGTACTCCACGAGAGCTGGAGTTAATCGGGGAATAAAACAGCAGAGGAACAGTCGGGGAAGACAGTTGGGATGTCGCGCGACAGAGAAAGCCTTTGGATGTGAGCACATAATGAAATACAACGACTATCAAGGACCTCCGAAATTCCGATGAGCAAACCAGACCACAAGAAGCCTAAATCATTCATCATAGCCAAACAGATTCGTTGATTAAGAAATCTGCACTTGAGTTCGGTTAGTAGCTGCTGATAGGACTGAAAAGCAATGTCTGTCCAAAAATAGAATTCCGAGGTATTGAGTAACTCAAATGAAATGACGTTCCGCCTAAGTAATAAGTGCAAGTGACCCATATTGCATGGTTCGCACTTAAACTAATGAATAATGAATGATCTGACTACCCTAAAGAACTGAAACAAAATTTCAAGAAAGGTAGCTAAACTATTACTCAGAAGCAAATAACGGTATGAATTTGATGGCACCGTGAAAATAAAATGGAAGATACATTTGGAGTTTGTCAACAATGCGGTTCAACCCTGCAGCTGTGTAGTTCATGTTAACAGCGGTGAGATCACGCAAGACAATTTGACACTCAGACAGGCTGAATTGGTGTAGACGACAAATACTACTTGGAGTTATGTATGGACTTCGGCCAACTTTCACAGTTTTTGCAACCGACATTGATCTGAATCAGCAAGCGAAGATCGGAAAAACGTGCGAACTCAGCGTGCGATTAACCATAAAAGGTGCGAACAGAACGAATGGACGAAATTGAAAAGTGAATTTTTTTAATCTGACACGGACGAATATCCTGAAAGTGGTAATTTAGGACAGTGATCACATCAAATCCGTTCTAACAAGTCATATTATGGATAATCAGGTTGATCCTATAAAGGCATGAATAACACTGAACCAAATCTATCCAAGTCCACCGCCAATCGTGGACTTGATTCCACAAGTTGCAATGTTTCAAGTGAAGTAAATTAAAACGTAAAGCTGATTGTAAGTAAGGAGTAATATTTCTAGATACATTTACGTTATTTCTGTAGTGAATTGACAAGCTTATAATCGGTCTCGAAACAGATGAATGGAAGCAAAGAGAGAAGGTAGCTCAAACGTGTAAAGATAAAGATGAATCAGCATGAAGTGTTTTGGTAATTGTCTTCACTAGTGAAGTTAGCTTTGTTGCTTTTTCCTCTTAAAGTGGTTACAATCAGCGATACACGACAATAATTAGTTCAAGTTGCACAAAGAGACGCTTAATAAAATAGGACAAAGAAGAGTCGCTTTGATCTAATAGTTCAGAATTACCGGGCTGGTTCTTTATTAATTAAGAATGAGATAATTCTAAACATTTAAACAAGTAACTAATGTGGCAGGCCGGATATGAAATCAAAATAGATTAGCACGCCCAATAAAGTAAATTGGGGGACCCAAGCAAAAAATGGACAATATATGAAGGAAACGTTAGGAACACTCGATGGACACGGAACGACGATGACAGGGAGAGAATGGTGATCTGGAGAAGGGGGCAAAATGAAAGCAAACAAGTAGCTTGTAAACTGTCGCAATAAATAAAATGATTCACTGGTCACATTAGCGCAGTTCATGCATATCGCTATTCCAGTGGCACGGATAATAGTGCAATGCTAAATCTCCCGAACACCTTTGTCCTATAAACACACGATTACGAGACAAGTAAAACAAATGCACTGAATGGTTTCTGATTCGGAGGCATTGCATTCGAACAAACTACGAGCAGGCACAAAATTAGTCTGGTGTGCAAACCCATCTCTCAATTGGGTGCGGGTATGTCAATAAGCTGTGACTGACTTTCTGACCCACTCCACGATCCGTCAGTTCAACCTTATTTTCATGGATAACCAAACACTGAGTTACGCATGGGTAAGACAACAAATCAATACAAAGATGCTGGATCGTTAATCTAACTTGTTCCCCAAGTTAAAAATAAGAAAAATATTTGGCTCCGTAAAATGAGATAGAGTAACAGGCAGAAGTAAATCGTTACTACGTACCAATTGAATGATTTCCCAACATCCAAAGCATAGTAAGATATAATGAACAAAAGACCGGCCAATGAAACACACGATGCAGAAATTAAACATATACAGGGTTATTCTAAATTAAGTTTTCCCCAATAATAAAGCTGGATTTAGGATAAAAAAACAGCAGGAAATCTTCACATTATTATTGTCACGTTAACTCGCTCGTTTTGACAAATTGGATTTTATCCTAAGATAGTTTTACCACCAGTACACTCACGATATGTGGAAGAGTTTTATGGTAAGAAACAGAAAATATTCACGACTGAAACCATCGATAAAGCCTGGAGACGTTATATTTCTCCCACGTGCCGAAATAAAAGAGGGAGTTTCGATTTACTAACCGTTACATTGCAAGAGCAAACAATCAGATGACGACATCAGAACGTCAGTCATATGCAGAATGTTCTTTCAGCATCGAAACATCTTAATATTGAAGCCATCCACCAGAGAAATTACTCAGCCATGGCAAAATGTTGGACGCTACCTCGTATGAAGGTCACTCTACCGTTTCTTTTTCATCTGGATTTATATCGACTGAAAACTGAACTTCATTCGGAAGAAACTAGTGATTATCTTTGAAATAGATTTTGCAAGATTATACACTAAGACAGACTAAAGTAAACGTACTTTGACAAGACCATTCAGATTCAACTACTTCCAGTTCAGAACTAAGGGTCATACCCTGCCTTGGACTAGGTTAGTGAGATTTCAGATTTGCAAACATATGCCTTGAAACATATTTAGCTAAAGCAAATAGCTCCTGGCTCTTTTTATTTCCAACAAATGAACCGCGCATGAATATAACGGAAAATTCTGTGGGCTTTACTCACTTCATTTTCATTTCACCATTGATCAATACATCAGGATTTGGTATTTGCTGAATACATGCTCGAAGTCGGTTGGTGGCTGAGAGTAGATCGGTAAAACCGAGCACCTGATCATCCCTGGGTCGATCTTCTTCCGGTTCTTGGTTCGGATGAAGACTATCCTGACACTGATATATTTCATTTATTAGTGCATGACTCTGATCATAAGTGAGCAAAAGTCCTCCTTCAAGTACAGTCGTGGTGACTGAGGTCATTTTCTGGGCCTGTTCCAAAGTCAATTCAGTCTGCACGGATGCCTCAAAAAGTTGCGGTAATATCACTTTGCACTGTTCATGTGCGTTAGGATCATCTGCATGCTGACGAATGTGTTGCTTTAGCTGGGCCAGTTCCTGGTCCCGTTCGTTTAGAAGAGCTTGAAAGGTGCGTATAGTATCTTGGAGTAATTTGTCGTCCACGCGAGGTGCACGAAAACCAGGCGAATCACGTTCCATGGCATCGAACATTTTCGCCTGCAAATCCAAAGCACCCAAGCCATTCAGTGAGACCAGACAAGTAGTTAGGTGGAATGTTTGCAATAGCATTTGCGATACAGTCGGCATCAGACTATCACTCAGATCTTCGTTTGGTGGATTAGGATATGTGCTCACCTGATCAGAGACAGGACTAGGGGCCGGCATCACAGGTAAACGGGTGCTTTCATGCGGTTGAGATGATGACTGTTCGAACCGAGCAATGTGGGCTTCCAATTTCTCCGCGTACTCACGTGAAGCACCAAGTTTTAATTGCAATTCACGAACGCGTTCATTTTGCTGTTCTAGCTGAATCTATTGAGACCAATTGAAGACAGGAGTAGTTAGTCAGATGGGCACATAAACACGACTTATGGATGGAGAAATTAGAGGCCGACTAAATGGCTGTTTTAACAAAGCTGCCCCGGATTCGTTTTTCATGCAACAGGCGCTTCGGTTTCATGAACGGGCGGAAAATAATTTCCGATCGGAAGGTCCAATATTCAAATAATTTTAGATTCTTATTAAAACACTATATATGTATCCAGAAGGGAACCATGGAAAGAGGTGGGCGGTTGAAAATCCAACCTAACTTGAGAGAGACAAGGAAAGAAAGATCGATTGCTGAGATAGGAAACTCCCAGCAGGCATATCACGAAAGCCTGTGTCCTAACTACACACACATATATACATACTGAGTATCGATTTACGACCTCACTCAAAAATAATCGAACGAATATGATAGTTACTTGAAAAACAACTGACATCCTGGTTTGTTTCTCTCCCCAAGTGTGGCCGTCATCGATTCTACAATCGTTTATTTCACACAAAAGTCGCATGTCCCGGAGTGATTAGTCGTGCGTGTACGTAAATCAAGCGGGAAAACAAATGACTGGGTTAAAAGCCTTAACCACTCGCACCGGATGTAACAGTATTGAGTATAACAACCAAACGGCTATTCGCACATACAACACAAACTTAGAATTACCACTGACGGATTCAACACAACTTGTAACATCCAACTTATTTCGGCAAAAGTGAAAATCACCAAATGGCGTCTGGCGCATTGCAGAGCGTGGCTATCCCTCAAAAAAAAAAACGAGAAGTCTGGGTACGCAACCGTACGTTCACTCCCGGTTATCAAATTAAACTGAAGATGTTTGGTAGATCTGTTATCAGCGCAAAAGTTTCTCAGATCGATAGCAACAAGGTTTAAGTTTCTCAATATCATTTATTCACTAAGATTTACCAAGGGTACTTCTAAAAGGCAACACAAAAAAGAAATATATTTAAGAGACTACTCAAACTAAAATCTTAGTCCAATTTAAGAAAATATTACGTTCAAAAAAGCCGCATTTGAAAAAAAAACGGTAGTCATTCCTCTTTCAGATCATATCCACGTCCATCAAAAATTTCTAACTAGTTTAAAACCTACCGCATATTTTAAACAGTACTGAGGCAATACCGTTAGAGAATTAAGTAACTTATTGAAACGAAAAAAGGAAATCCGACACAAAGAAAAAGATAATCACCGTTGATTTGTGACAAATAAAGAAACAACTAAGAGTCCTCTTAGAACTCCCACGGGATGCCCCAACATGTGATTACCGAATAGGGGTTCAGAGCTGACAAGTCCGTAGTCGCCAATAAAAAGCCAACGTCTTATTTACTCAGTCGAAAAGAAGCACCACGAACCTGGATCGAATCAGCATCCTTTCAATTACTAAGCAGACGATCAAGTAAGCCAAAATTACAGGCTACACACATTTGCACAATCTTATCAGGTATTCCGTATATGTGACGACACTGCATCCGTAGTTACTCGAATAACTGAATTTGTGTACCCTCTATTTATTCTCCGCTCAGTTGAACAAAGTCCAATTTCGACAGAATACAGATAAACAATAAGAACTAACACTTGAAAACAGGATACAACATTGATGAGAATGTTAAGGACAAAGGTGAAAAGTAATTTTCTTGAAATGTAAATGTCATGCTGTTAAAACCACACGTTGATATGTCACTGGTGGAATGCAGTTGTCAAAACGAAAAGTGAATGAGGAATGTGAGTATTTTCTTCAGATTGAATGACGGATGAAGAAGAATGAATAGGCCAGGAAAACTAGAATAAGTGAATCACGTCCAGTCTACAAAGTCTATAACAGTCGCCCAGCAAGAACTAATGAAGTCATACACAATCGTCTGGACAACGCCCTTCTGTGGACTCAGTCAATCGAGCCAGGCGCTTAAACCCATTCACCTACTTCATGCTTAACCGGAAAATTTGGTTGTGATAAATTTCACACACATGCACACACGTTCGGGAGTGTATATGAACCACTATAAACTACCATTGTTTTTCCACCGTTAGTCTTATACAGTCCTACATACTATCCTAAGCAAAATTTAATGAAGTTAAGCACGTTCGGCAAATCGCATTGAGGCCAATATATTCTGTTGGACTTTTCAAAAAAAGGGCTAGAAGCCCTGCAAATCTGGACGTTAGGGGGCTATCACCTGATTAAGTTAAACAAGCCGTTGAGAGCCTTCCCGGTTAGCTTAGAGGCTCAGATGTTTAATCACAATCGTTCTCCCCAGGTCAAAGGTCGATCTGTGAGTACGGTTTCTGGAAATCGGATTGTGTTGGGGTCCCTATGGATTTGGCTTTTAACTGCAGTGTTTAATGTACGATGATTAACGAAGCCCACGAAGCCGACTTATCTCCTAGTAGGATATAGTCGTGTAAAATGAATATGATTTTTTTCTGTCCCAGTTTCGGAGGCGTTGGATATGCACTGCTGATGGCTTCCAACAAAAATGAAGCAGCAGTTTTACGATGTATTTTATGGTGCGTTGAGCGGTAATATCGTACGGTAAACGATTTTGCGTAATATCTTAGAGCGAACTTATCTTCTCTACAAATCTCCGTTTCCTTGAGACAACCACGGGCGTAATCTTTCACCGAGAAAGCAGGAAACGAAGTCAAGAGTTAGGTCAGAAGAATGTAATGTTACTCATTCGCTCTTTTGACGATGACATGTAGCACTGGAAATCGTTGACTTGAAAGTCGCTCAAAACTTCATGATCACCATTTTCAATATGCGAGAATAATTTACCCGAATAGGGAAGTAACTCAGTTTCAGTCAAGGTGGCGGTTAATCTGCTAGAAATTTTGAAACTACACAATAGGTCGAGAAAACATAGCCGTATACCAAAGCATCACGAATCCCATTCTCTTGATCATCATTTCTCAGTAGGGACTTTTTTCTTAGTCATTATAAAAGTGGCGAACATAAAGAGATACGCTGAAGAAGTTCCGCTCAGAGAACACGGTATGCACAAGCAAGCCTGGCAACAAAAAATAAAGTTCAAATGGCACCTGGTCACTGATAAGTAAGACATATATATGCCGTCAGAAAATAACCCACGAATGCTTGCATTCTCTGTTAGGTCTAAACGCAGTCATTCGTATGATGGTCATAAAAATCACTGAGAAAAAAACGCGATCAGTAATTTAATGTGGATAAGTCAATGGGCTACGATGGACTTTCGCCACAGGTGGCAATAACAGCTATGAAGTATCTCGGCATATTGATCATCTGTTGGTCGACGACTTCAGTTGTTCTTTTGTCCTAGCTTACTGCCATTGCATTAATCTAACTGAGGTATCACATCTCACAACACTACAATATTCCGTTTTAAACAGCCTCAAACCATTGCAATTTCATTCGAAACTGGGGAGCTCGGAGGGCATGGAAGAAACCTTATTCCGCTAGCACCCTCATAAACTCCAACAACTGTCGCTCAGCTTGGAGTACATTGTTCCTCGTATCGATGCGGATCATCCTGACTGCTGATACTTCTACTCAAAATCAGCAACCCGTTGTTTCCATCGGCCAACATTTTTACCTATGCATGTACCGACTTCCACCACTCCGTCGACCGCAAGAATTTCTAACGGAATCTATTCTGTGCGTCCTCACTATATTCTCTCTGGTCTATGCGTCGCATAGTAACTCGGAAGTTTTAACTGATCACTTCCAAACTGCGGCACTGTTGTGCTAGTGCTTTAGTACAGTAGATTTAAGACCTGTAAGGACTATTAATTGAAAACTTCGAAGTCTGAGTTAAAGATAATCAAACATAGGATGGAAAGATAACCAACACTGAACGGCCAATCAACAAGGCCAAGGGACGGTTGGTCAGACAAATAATCACTCAGAAAACAAAACCGGAATCGATGTAGATTAAAAGGACTGGGGGTAATGGACGATTGCGGTTAACAGACATACTAATATATAAATAGACGCTCCAGGATTAAACAGTTGGGATTCCTTGAAGGAAATGTTTCGTGGCTATCAGAAAAATCACAAACGGCGACGGTGAAAACACCTTGAATAATGAAAATAACTTTGTAAAAATGCTTTGAACTTTACATCTTGTGCTTAGATTGCTTCACCTGCGTGAAGCAGAATCCGAATCATTCGAAGCGCCAAAATTAGTCAGGAACTATAGGAATCAAGCACTTTAATGGAAAACGAGATATTCTTTGATTCCGAATATAAAATAAGACCAACTTTAAAGAGCTACATGAAATTCAAACCGAAGAAAGACCAAAACTTGTATCGTTGAGCGTCCGCTCAGTCAGATGCATGAAGCAACTACTTGATTCGACTGCATGTGAGGATACTTACTTGAAGCATTCTAGTGCCGGCGGCCAGTGGTTTATCACTTTCGGCCAACGAATTTTCTGCATCGTCCAGTTTCGCCAACTGATCGCGCAAGTCAACATTGTCCCGGCGCAAATCTCGCACTAAATTTTCTAAATGTTGTTGTCGCGCCTGCATAGCCGCACTCTCCGCTTTTTGATTGACCAAATCGGTTTTCATATTACATAACTGTTCTCGTAATTGTGTGACAAGGTGAATATTGTCATCCGGTCGATCCTTTTGTAGAGACAAGAAAGACGGGATGGCAGAATCAACCAACGGGCAAATAAGTGTGTTGTGACAGAAAATTTAGCCCTACTTAACACCTTTCATCCATTAATAATAAGATCGCATAATTATGGTAGCGAGACCGATTCGTTTCAGATGATAAAATAATTACGGCAGTTTTGTAACTTAATTTACGTATTTGAATCAAAGAGCTTCATGAAGGAGTTAAATTCGAAAAAAAATCTGTGACTTATCTGATATTCACAAAAGCTTCGTCGCACCGTCATTTACTTATAAAATAACGGTCAATATCCAGTTTCAAAGAGAATCAAATAAACAGAAATGAAACAAGCCGTAAGGAAACGAGAAACTTCTATCTTAATTCATTTTTGCCATTTATTTAACACGCCTGTGATGAAAATGCGCTGACAACCACTGGTTTGATAAATATTCAGTTAACGATGGAAGCAATAGGCTATTTGTTTCCAGAAGCCGTAAATCATCAACCAATTATCCAACCGTTTCCCGCAGACTGATATCCAGAATATTTATCTATTACACGGAAGAGTTGCTTGAAAATCGAATTCCCACAGTGGCATTCCGTTGGATATCCTATTCAAATTCACGGGAAAACAACACCCAAGGAAGTAAAACGAAGTTGAACAAATTACCGAGAGGGTAATATGACCCGTTTTTCTTGCACCAGAGGATCTACCAGGCTAAACCACGGAGTTTGTGTCACGCGAGTTCAAGCAGTCGCTACCCCAAAACTACCTGCAAAGACCCTTACGTCTATTGAGTAAACCAAATGCTGGACATGAAACCAATACAGTGACTTGGTAAAAGGCAATCCGTGCGTCACGCGGTGACTCATCACACGCCACGCACTTTACAGGTACGCACAAGAATAGCACACAATAACCGGTTGAATTGAGACTGCCCGAGCCACTGAAACTGAGCCCACCGATTGTTGTACGTGTCTGATTTCCCGAGGATGACTTATTTCAGCAAGCTGAGGAATCATTGAATAAAGCGGATTTTCCTTTGGAACACAAAGTCTGAAAGTGTTGACGACGCATGTCCCACTGGTTGCAGGTCATAGCCTACAGTACGGAACTGCGGAATTTTTTAACGCGACCGGAAAGGAAAAAGGCGCAACCGAAACACGTTGGAAGATTCGAAAGGAATTTTACCACTGCAGAATTTAGTGGGGTAGAGTTCGCGAAAATGGGTGTGACAGAACCTCAAACAGCCGAGTTAAGCGGAGTGGAAAAGAGTAAGCCAGAAATGATTTAAAATAATGATTGAAACATCGACGGTATTCCCACCTAACAAAAGATGAGTATTTCTAGTGATATCCAAAGTAAAATATGTCTCGACCTTTCGGTCGTCACGTGACAAATTAACGAGTAAAGGACTTCGATGATTTATAAAAATTACGAGGAAATAACTAAAAACGGCTTATCAATGACGAACTCAACTTTTGAATTGTAGGAAGTTGCATCACAACAATCGAAGTAGGAATTTAACTTTCCTTTGAATTACGGTGTGACAACAAAGTGTAGAGAATCGAGTGTTTTCAAAAGTGGGCATTCAAACTTAATTATCTGTAATGAATTACATTTGAATGAAATGGACATCGATAATTGCTTGGAAGTGTCATAGATTTTGAACTGTGGCAGTCGTTGTAACATAGTTGGAAACCTCAAAGATCACGCGCCCAACTACATGAAGTCTGGTGATCATACTGTCCCTTGGCAGTTGTATCATATCAATTCCTACCAGCTCAGACTGTTCATCTCAGTTTACGTTGCGTAATTTAATCATCCGTCATCCGTCATTGTCCCACATCCGGAGTACGTGGACGGTAGATGAAACATGCAAATTTACTCGAACACCGATTGCCAAGACCAATAGGCAATAAACCAGTCAAGCAAACAAACAACGTGGCTGCGGGAGACTCACCTGACATCAATCGAATTGAATTCATACTTCCACGGGGTCTCTGCAATCATCTGAACAATCGTGCAAACATGCAAGTAAACACACTAGTCATTAATCTTGCTCCAGCATTAACCTTTAGATGTCTCCATTCAGAGACATGTGAGGCAAAAGAAAGGTGATTTTCCATGAGCTGCTAGAATCTGTCAAGTGCACCCACATTGTTCGTGACGTTGAATGTCCACGTCCAAGACTAACCAGACAACCAGCGAAATGATGTAGCACAGTGTGTTTGTCGACCGGTTGGTGTGCAGAACGCAAATGTGCATAACAGTCACGCTCCGCATGTTCGACGTGATCTTGGCAAATAGCAAGATTGTCATATGCGCCACCGTGCACAAACGCATTGACTGCAGAACCACATGTATGCATGTACTGATCAGAATTAACAAATAGTCAGAAATCGATCGCAACTAGCTTATCGGTTGTGCAAACGCAAACAGACGCGGGATCGACCGCAAACATAACGGTGTAAACTGTTCCGAAGCAACAGCATCACCAGCTTGGCCAGATTTATGAAACCCAAGTAACACCATACCAGTCCAATTGCCATCGCGACAAAGCAGAAAACGGTTTAGAGGAAAAGAATATTTAATAAGCCATGAACCCAAAAACAGAACCACCTTATATTGTATTATACAGAGAACGTGAGCTTCATCTGATCATCCAGTGCATGGTTGGGCTTGCGAAAACGCACGCAACAACTAACTCATGTATACTTATGTATAACAAAGTTTGTTGAAGAAACTGCTGAACGTGCACTTTGAAAATACTATAAGCACTGAAGTTTGTAAAATAACGGTGGGTAGAAAATGCAGTAGCTCAAAGGCCGACTGTTAGCACTATATGATTTGAAATGCCAGAAAATAATGTCTGCTCGATCATCATTGTTACTACGAATTGATCCAGAAGACGGTTTTCGTAGTTGAACAATGCCCCAAAACATCTGAACCTGAATGACATGAAAACGTCAATAACAGTTAGATATTGCCGTCCCGCCATCCTATAATTGGACTAAATAAGGGAGAAAGAATATTAAATTCTGGCAGAATTATCTGTCAGATACGCAGTATGATCCGCTTTCAACAAGTGACTCATTCACAAGGCTCGGTTCGGACTGCAGATGTCATAGACAAAACAATGGGGTAATTTGTCTATTTAGACGATTGTTTCGATAGGTATCATCCTAAGAACTATTTGCTACGGGAACCTAGTTGACTAATAAGGACCAAAAGATGAACAAAACGGAATAAATTCGTTCTAAGCCCATCCACTAAGGAGACACGCAAGGTGCAAACAAGTATATCCTTTATCCCAAACAAGGAAAATAAACATATACCTAAGAACTGAGTCTGCCACAGTTCAGAAACAAATCCTTAAAAAATTGAGGAAGTACTTCATGATGGAAATTTATTAAAAAACAAGCCACAGAAAGTCAAGCGATGTAAGGTCAAAACCTTGTAAGACGAAATAGAGAACCGCGTGCGAAGAACGAAATTTGGTCTTGCCTGTATTTGTCTTGCCAACTGTCCATCTAAAGGGATGTACTTGCTTAATTGTAGTAAAGAGATCACGAGCAAGGAATTAGTTGACGATTTCTTTAAAAGCAACGTTTATTTTCATACACTAGATGCAGACAGAAAGAATTGTCAGCAAGCTCACCTCGGTTTGAGTTGCTGAGTGGTTACAAGAAGGTAGCCGTCTTAATTCTTCTTCCATCTAAAAGAAGAAAAGGAAAATGCGTTGGACAAATTTGCTTTCACTCAAACCAAGTGAGGCTGGGACGACGTACCATAGCTTTTTGGTTTTCGACCTCAAGTATTTGAAAATCTAATAATTCCAGTTGTTCCTTCATTTCCACTTTTGTCAGTTCAAGTCTCTCAATTTTCTTTGCTGACTCGTACAGCTGTAAACAATAATAAAACGATTGAAAACAACAGATGACAGATTAAAAATCGTCATCATAAAAGCGTCGCGTAAACCTAGTCGTGAAAATCAACAA
This sequence comes from Fasciolopsis buskii, assembly GCA_008360955.1. Taxonomy (NCBI): domain Eukaryota; kingdom Metazoa; phylum Platyhelminthes; class Trematoda; order Plagiorchiida; family Fasciolidae; genus Fasciolopsis; species Fasciolopsis buskii. The sequence goes on from LUCM01001242.1 coordinate 58,820, forward strand.
ACAACTGGAAACGGCAAAAATCGGAAGTACCTGTACCTGGTTCAGAAGTTTTTTATTTTGTCGAATTAGATATCGTCTTTCCTCCGCCTCGCGTGGGTCCTGGAAATTAGAGTCAAGAAGTAAACTTTATCAACATTGCGCAATTACGCTCATGATGTTGGACGAATGGACGCGGATAATTTGGCATATCCAATAAGATGAAAACATGTGCCGCGTGCTGCACTGCAATGCTACCATAAAAAAACAAAAACCAGTCGTCGTTTAGCAAAAACCAGCCGTGTTGGGGGAAAAGTGGGGCCGGGACAGAACCTCGATGACTTTCATCAGACAGAAACGTCACAAAATATCCATAAATAACGGTCTTCACTGATACGGTGAGATTTCAAGTAGCCCTATGTGAATATTTTTATAAATATTTTTTTTAAAAACGACAATATCCCATATAACCACAAGTTTTTTCAGATTCGTCGAAAATCCACTCGGCAAACTAACAGTAATAGAGCAAATTTGAGTGGTTTTATACTCAGTGTTCGGCAGCGAAGATCGCTAAACTAAGATCATCCCAAGAATGGCTACTGTGATTAGGGCGACCAACTGCAATCAGGGTCTGATATTCCACGACCCAGAGAAGAACGGGAAATTTCACTGAAGCCTATTGGTGACGGTAAACAAGAACCGAACTACTGAAACGTATGACTACTGAGCGGTTTCTTGTCTGATAACAATTCTAAACAGTCAGACTACATTATTATTTAATATTTGACAACAACTAATGGGGAAATTTATCCATCGTGACAAAGAAGAAAACTGAGATTCAATACTGAATTTAAAAATCAAACAGACATTTCCACTGCACGTGCATTATCTTAAACGAAACAATAAAATGAAGGATTTTCATTGAATGGCAATGGTTTCGAGGAACCAAAATCCACCTCCTGAATCCCAGACTTAAAAATATCCACAAATTCCAGAGAATAGAACGCCGATTCGATTGCTGATGAACACAAGCAAACAAGGTGAAGTACCAAGCAACATCAGTCTCATACAGATAACTTTAAACAAAGAATAATTCATTCGTAAACGAAGATTAGTGCTTTCTGATGTCACCATGACTAATAAACCACTAGAGTTGGATCATCGATTACAAGAGCTATCGAATACGTGTTACTACACAAGCCCGTCGATCATTTGCTCCCATACACGCCCGTACTGTACGCAGAGTAAAACTTGCCCAAGACAGGACACAAATTGACAGAGCTTGCAGAATAAATATTCGGAACAGAAAGAAAATGTGCGATGAGTGATGTGGTTCCGGTAGTTGTCTCTCAGTAAACGTTTCACCTGAAATCGAGATGAATCCCGTGTAGGAAAAACAGTGAAAAGCTAGTGACGAGTAATAGCACTGAATCAACAAAGAAAGCAAGCGAGGAATAAGATCTCATAATTTGCACAACAGTATCCTCTACGGCTGAATGACTGGATATTTTGAACCCCCGTCAACACACCAATATCGCCTATCCGAATTAGGAAAGTTTTATGTTTCTACTTGCTGAGTGATAAATTCTATCTGAAGACAATGTGGACTTCATATCCTTTGAATACGTGAGCATCATGGTGTTCATCTAATTTTTATTAAGTACATCGGGCCTAATCTCATCACTGTCAATGCGGTTCCAGAAAGACGGGAGAACTCATGCCATTCTATAAATGAGAGGTCAGAAATGAACCGCTTCAGCATCAGTTACACCCTAGTGACACCCAGTGCGTACGCAGAGATGTAACCACAGGCACGTTCCTTTCAGGTTTAAGTTGAAAATTCTTCTAGTAAGTGAGCAATAGAAAAAGACGGAAAGAAAAAGCGGATTAGGTTGGAGTAACTTTTCATAGTTTCAACTTAATTCAATCGATTAAAGACATCTAGCCAATTGTCAGACGTTCTGACAATACACAAACAGGACGTACCAGGTGCCAGTCACGTTCAGAAGATATTTGCAAAATCAGGAATACTTCACACTTCTCAGCCTGGACAACAAGCTCAATATTCCCGTAAGTCGGATTGCAAGTCTATGATAATACATATTCTCCTGTGCGTCTGTAGTTTGCCTCACTTATCTACTTTCGGCTTTTTAATGAAAAATCAACTTACTGAAAAAATTCCGAAAAATATTTATCAAATAATGAAAATACCGTCACTTTCACTGAAAGATACCTTACAGAAATGAGCCTGTTTTAAAAGAGTTCCAAGAATTCTGCATTTTCATCCAGTAATCCTTTAACAACCAAATTTACATTATACGTACGCTCGAAATTCACATTTCAAGTGTCGATGATTTTTTTCTAGTCTAAATCGATTCGTTAGTCTAAAAAAAGTACTACGATTGGGTAACGGTGGATATACAGTGCTTTACTGTGACACCGTCCTTAAAGCCAGTTATTTAATAGATGGCAGCACTTGAAGCATCATGGTAGAGCTGCTTATAGAATTAGTGCAAAATCCTCAATCGTGCTGAATCACGCAACTACAAACCGTGCACCCAAACCAGAGCCTTTGGGTTCAGGGTTAACCTTGGTATAAACTAGATTTAACTGAACATACACTGAGGTAGCAACGATCAGACTCTAACTGCATTTTAACCTTTGCTTACTAAAGAAAACAGAGTCAATGAAGTACCTTCAAGATTCACAGTTTGCCAAAAAATCTACGGTGACGTAATTGGCTTAAGTATGTACAAAATCAATCAGTTAACTTCTAACATCCCTCGCCTGAACAATCCGGGTTTTCCCGTCATTGCGAGATCTGTACCCGTCATCCTTATTCGACACCTAAGTGAAAACTATTTCTAAATAAAGGAAACAAATTGTAAGAAAATTCACAGAACGACTGAAAGCATAGAAGCACCTTGAATTAACTTCACTTCACATCAAAGTTAATTAGCACTTGGAACGCAACTAGCAATCTGTAGAATCAGGCAACCAGAAAAGTCACGGAGCAAAAAATCTGAAACCCTGGGTATAGTTTTGAGAAGATCGAATTCAATGGTCACGGGTGAAAACAGGAGTGTTGGAAATTGGCACAGATCACTGGCGAGGTATTGTTACATTTACTATTGTGACTTTATGGCTGCAGAGTAAAGTCCCGGTCTTAGAAACTACAAATGAGTGCAGGCGCCCATATAGTGGAAATTTACGCTCGAGGTTCACATGGAATGCGGTGTACTCTTGGTTGTAAGTATTTATGCCACGTTGCAACTGACCATATTGTTTTCCAGCTGCCTAGGGATGCTAAGAGTTCGGAATACGCTGGGTTGAAATTAAATAAGTCCCACAGGTAACTTCCGATTCCATTGTTGTTACAAAGCCAAATGTCTTCATCGAGGTGGCTGACGCAACGAACATCACCAAGCGAACAACATCAGAAAGTTAAATAACATCAGAAAAACAATGACTTGACATAATCAACGGTATTTGCGCAAAATGACGTGCGATCAGTCAGAAAAAGGAGAATATTATCCACAAAGAGTGTTAGTTCACCATTATTAAAATAAGCGGCCACCGTAAGTCTCACGAACTGACTGCTTTTGCGGAGAGCAATGGAATGCAACCAAACGTCAATTGCAGTGATAGTAACAGGTTATATTTCATCTTATTCAACCTAATCCTGTGACTAGCAAGACGACGGAAAATCTAGTTTGTTTACATCGATCAAGAAAACACACCTGCGTGTGCTTCCGTGAGCAAACCAGTCGGGATGGCGTTTTTCGATGCGACCAGACAGACGTTTGGTATTATAACTAGTAAAAATACCACCAAAGCAAACAAACCGGGGAGGATAAGACCTCCCTACTGACTATTTCTAGTTCCAAACTAGATCTGCATCACAATGAGTTAGAAGCAGTTGTGTTCATCAATGGTATCCCATATGACAATGTACATACATTATTTCCTATCGTTGATATTACCACATATATTACCGCGCTCTGTTTACGAATGACAGAAAGTTTTCAGAGGGAAGAACTGCTACTTGAGGGAAACAGACGAAATGCTTCTCAATTAAACAATCCAAGTAGATACCGCTGTGGCGCGTTTCCGTCCTATAGGACATACAGTGAAGCCTAAAAGTGGATTATTACAGAAGTGTTTCCTTGTCAAAAAATTGGGACATTTCAATGTCAATTGAGTGAGTAATGAAATACGTAATTCTTTGTCAGACTTAGTTATCAAAGCATCTAGTGAAAAGGCATAATTGCAAATAGAACTAATATTTATGAGACAAAGTTTCATGGTCTTACCAATAACTTGATCAAATAACAATGAAATGATCTATGGATAGTTTCAAACTGGATAACCACAATATTTGCGCAGTCCAATCGACGCACAGTTTGTAAACGGTCAACAGATGGTATTACGAAAAATGCCAAACTTACTATCTTGCGCCGCTACAGAGGAGATAAACAGGAAATACAGAGACAGTGGGCAGTGAAAAATCATTTGTTCAGAAGTTGTACCTACGTCCACCTGAGATCTCACAAAAACGTTACCTTCAAAAAGGATGAATGCCGTCACTACGGTGGATCTGTTATATAGTACCATTATTAAAGAACCGAAGCTAGCAAAAACCGCAATTTTTAGCGATGGGCAAAAACTGTTTCGTTCATTTACTTCGGACTGAGTATTATTTGATACAAAATCTGTGATTTCTTTCCGGAAAGCGTCTTCTGTGAACGAAACATCGCAGATGGTAACTATGACAACAATGTGAATACCAAATCAACGGAATGCGCAAAGCAATCCAACGTACGCAGTCAAACAAGGTGGATTTGATAAAAAAAACTAGAAAGAAGACAGGCTAAATCTAGAGGTCCACAGGTGGAACTACTAACAGTAATTAAGAGATCCGGGGCGGAGTCACTAATCGGTTACAAAATCAATGACAGAAAAGCAATGACTTATTATGATGTATTCATTCCTCGACTGCTTATCAAACAATGATACACAGTTAGACTTCTGCTTGGTTAACTACGAACTAACCGACCGTCAAATCAAGAGAAGTTCGGAATGAAACTGCCTACGAAATCTAAGTTAATAAACTTATCGGCTAAGATATGACAGAGCAGAGAACTAGTTAGTCTGAGAGGTATTATAAGACCGCAATCACCGATTCGAAAATCTACTGGTCGATCTAAAAGAACATGAGCTACCGAGCAATCAAAGAAAACCGAGTCGTCCCAAAAATAACACCAACACAGCATATCGTTCAAAAACAAAGGCCTATGGCAGGTTATAAAACCAAAGAAAGACAAGGGGGTACATACAAGACAAGAATAAAGACTCATAGTTTACTAAATGATGGTGAATAAAAGAAACGCTGTAAAAACGGAGGTCAGAGAAAATCAGTGTTTCCCGTTTATCCGATTTTGAGCACAAAATAGATTATTATTTGATTGGAAGTAAGAAAAGTAGTAGTGGCACTTCCACAGCAGGTGTTGCAGGAAAAACATGCAGCTCAGAGCATTCTACGTACAGTATCCTAGTAATTTTGCCATTATCATCACTGGCTTGCACTATATAGGTTTATGCACCCCACAACTAAAAAAGGCTGCTGATATTCACGGCGAACAATTCCGCGTGCCACAGAGTCACTGACTGCACTCATGACGGTTACTTTCGAGCATGAAGAGCGTACTCGAAGTCATACTTATCAATTTCACGAACGTCCCCCCCCCCTATTTTATGCGTAAACTCCAGAGTGAACATCACAACGAAAAGTCGATTAGGTTCACTTACGTATCAAATAGTGAAACTGAAGCCGATTGCGCCTGTTTATGCTCGTAGGCGAAAAACGAAACAGCGACAAAACGCAATCGATAAATGTTAGATCTTGACTGGGCATTAAAATGCTGCAAATATACGCAGTCAGTAAAGAGAAATCAATTAAAACGATTGCGACTTCTATGTGTGGGGGTCAAAAGCAGGAAGAGTCCGAAGAACTGGTATTTGGATCAGTTTTAAAACATCTGTTGACGGCAACTTCATATGTAGGGAACCGATTGCCCACAAAATCAAGGTTGAAACAATTTTTTTCTGATGTCCACTCGGGACCGCGAGACGAGAAAACCTAAATCGAAGATTAATGCGCGCAAATTGTAGGTAATGCCTCGGCAACTGTCCTAATTTTAGGCTTCTCGTCCATAAGCCATGCGTCTAAGATCGATCTGATTGTGATCTCAACCGGAAGTGACACAAACGCGATTATGAGCAGACAGAAAGATGAGGTAGGAATCAACAAAAGAAAGCGGAATAATGTGAATACACGCACGCTACTAAGATGCCCGCACGAAGGCAAAACAGGAAATTCGCCATCAAAACGAACAGCTGTGGTCAGTTTCCTAACTGTATCCAAACAGCATACTAAAAATACCTGGTACTCACAAATTAAAATAAGTCCAAACAGAAGGAAAAATTAGAAACAAACGGAGATTATCAACTTACACGAGCCATTCGAAGTTCCAAGGCCTGTTTAAGATCCTCAATACACATCATTGCATCCAACAGATCAGATTCGAGTCGATTCCTGGCCTACAACAAAAAGTATAGTAAATATATCATAAACCCAGTAACTCCACTAGAAGACAGTGTCAGACAAGCACGTTTTCAAAAATTTGTTAACTGGCCAAACGCAGCAAGTCAAAATAAAATTGAAATCCTCAATTAACGTTAATTACAGGATAAAACATGAGGCTTAAAACAGCTTAAAACATCATATACTCATTTAAAATAGCTCAATAGACTCATCTGGAAATGAGTTACCAACTGTTCAAGAAGGACTTTGGCATGAATAAGATCGACCTGGGTTAGAAATGCGTACATCAACAACTCGGTCATCTGCCGCAAAATTGACTAACGAGTTTGCTCGTCGCCGGGTCCCATTCATAACGAATCAGAAGACAGACTGTTTAAGGTAGTATCAATTGATTGACATGCACAACTGCGCACATGTTCGTCAGGTCAAAGAGATCGGTAGAGGAATCAACAACCAATGATACCGCGTATCCGTTAAAAACAGGTCGGCTATTATCCAATGAGCAACCCAACCTCGGCAAACATAACACCAAGTAAACTTATTCATAAACAAAAACTGAACAAAAACAAGGGCCACTATGAAGAGTCAACAAAACATCATTGCGCACAGCCACATTCCCGACCGTAATGAAGTCTATAAAAAATGACTGCTCATGTTTATTCAACTCTCAATGGGGCAGGCATAAAAGACGTAATCTCCTAACAGATTAGGTGATTCAACTGAAAATCTCCGATTGAAAATCAGGAGAGTGGAACTGCAGCGCTGTCACGCCAGATGAGCGCTACATAGGCTTCGGTGTTGATCTTTTAAGTCAAAGGTTCTGCTCAAGTCATGAACAGAGCCACGCTCTGAATAAATCAATTGCGGCAATCGGATGCTAAGATCCCCTAGTGGACATAAGGAAGACTCAGTAGCCGATTAAAGTAGATTATGCGACCTTACCGGCCACTTAGCGCGAAGCCGAAGCAGGCGTCAGAACAAATTCGCTTTGCTCACTTGCTCATTGGTCAAGCATGAGGTATATATTTCATATCCTATTTTGTCCTTGGGCCTCACCAACTGAGTAAATTTGTATACTGTTACTTTTAAAAGCAACTCTCATAAAACGTCTTCAAAATAGGTGACGAAACAGCATAATACTGTTGAAAAAAATATGATTATGAGTGTTTAGCCATGCTAGGTTAGTAGACAATTGAAAACTCCAGAAATAGACCATTCCAAGTCATGTACCATCTGCTTAATCGTTATACCGATTGGAAAGTGGGCTGTGCGCATGGAGTCCAAACTATCCATTCCTAACCTCATCTTCAACATGCATTTGCTTGTTTGTCAGTTAGGTGCCTATAATCATTGCTGTTAAACCCGGTGTGGCTCGCATCTTTTGCTAATCGCTATCGAGCGATTTTGTACGCTGGGTGGATTCGTTATATGACGACATAACTTAGAGTGCCAGTAAACCCACTGCCAACGGCCATCCATGTGATTTGGATATTTCCACATGTGATTATCCGTGAGTCGGATAACTTTCTGATGATGCTGCTCAATCAAAATGATTGATATCGATTTGCCTGGTCGTTGACCGACCTCTTCGGTATTTTGGTTGAAACAGATTTATGCGCATTTCATTTAATGTTCGTAGTCGTTTTAGAGGGTGACTCTGAACTGGACTGAGCTTGAATTGTGGTGTTTCACCGACTCATTAACGTAGTTTATCATCAGAGTATCTATTAGTAACACGATACTATATACCATATGGCATCAACATTCAAATCTCTACTAAGAAGTCATGGAACGGATGTTTATCAACTTTATTCTACGATCCATCATCAGTCCGTGTCAGTCGCGCTAGAACTGAGGGCGAAATCAGGAAAAATGACTGGGATCGGATGCTTCAGTCACCAGAATAACAAGTCAGGTTCTGAACTTCACCACATGATACACAAAGTTTCCAGTTGAGTGATAAAGAATGGTACTTCAGTATCATCGGACTTGGAGTTCAGAAGATCGTCGAACGCCTGAAGTAATAACCAGTTTTCTTTTTATTGGATTCTGATAACTGAGTTTGGCGTTTAGATCGCTATGGTTTCATCACTAGTTGGGATGACATCGTTAGCACACACCGACAATGCCACCTCGACTGATGATGAAACGTTTGGGGCCTAAACGCCAAGCTCTGCGACCATAACCCACTAAGGCTGACAACCTGAGCTCCGACAAGCATGAATTTTTGAAAACTGCTGGTAACTGTGCGGGTAAAAGCACAGCAGACACATTTTGAAAACGTTCGAAATAATGGTATCTGAAAGTAATCCAAGGACATAAATAAATCAAACCTTTGCGTATACGCTAGATGCCAGTTTCACCTACTCCCTCGAAAAACAGAATGAAATAACAATGGCGCGAGAAATGTCATTCATAAGTGAAAATTATGACCTCGTTTTACAACAAATCTTAAGTCATGTCGAGAGGAGACATTCATTGGTAATTTTATTCGTGTCCATCATCTATTGGAAAATTTAGGTACTTATATTGACGACCTTAATTGACCACACCTAAGCAATCACGAGCGGCAAAAGCAGTCTCTCGGCTAGTTAACTTTAAAATCTCCCGGTAAAATTTCGGGGAAATGCATGCTTCTGACGGCAGAATTGGAATCCCCATAACACTGGAATATTTAAGTAATCATTATGAACAGTGAGAGATTCGAATGCTGCCTATCCTAGGTTTACAGATTTTTCTAGCTGTAAAAGGCATTAACCAGACCAAACATTTTACCCGTATAGGATTGGTAATTCAGACTGTGGACGCTCAAATAGTGTCGTGAACCGAAAGGCGAACTGATCAATTCTGTTAATCTCGTGTTCCAAGCAGACAGAATAAAGGCTCTTGACCATATGGAATTGTATCGCTTGTCCAAACAGCCACGACTACAAAAGTAGACGCATTTCGCTTCGACTGTTCTGATAGACAAAAATTATCAGACGACACACCAATTTCGCATCGGATTCACGAATCAAGCTCAGATTGACTTGTGTGATCACGTAGGTAGGTGTTACAAATTCAGATCCACAAATGACAAAATCCTAACTACGACAGCATAACGGCTTGTCCTGCTGATGCTATATCATAAACGTTTCTAGACCGGCAGAAATTCAAACGAAATAAGGTGACTCTTAACTTGGCCATGCATGAAAGTTAATGTAATCAAGAAAACAGGAAGATTTGACGCTGTTTCTTCTTTGATATCAACAAATGTTGAGTTGATAAAATGAACACTATGTTGAGGAAATACCGTTATCGAAGTGCTTGCAGACTCTGATCAACAACAATCTGAAAGAACGTGCTAGATATGGCCCGTAAGAATGCGACCAAATGCTGCAGAATGTCAATCTGTGGCTGTATCAGTAAGGATGTACAGGAAAGGCAACATAAGCTTCCGAAGTTGCGAGATAATGGCCCGCTGCTTTGACTCCATTCCAGAAGGCAATATAATTTTGTGCCAAACAGATGTAACGCAAAATTCAATAGAATGAATTAGTTATCAAACTTCTTTAGTTAAAAATAACCAAGTCTGGATGTGACCAGTGTTAATCCACACTCGCAGTGGGTTTTTTTCACAAGCTTATTCTATTTCAGCCCTTGTCATGGAACAGTCTTGTCTCTTTACGTTGTTAAAATGAACATTTTGGCGAATATGTAAGCTCGTGCTATGCACCTTTGTCGAAAGCCATAGGTTTGTTTCGAACGGCCCAAAATGACCACTTCACTAATTTAGGACGGCAAAAAATTGCCGCTCCTGTTGAAAAGCTAAGCGGTGCTATCTTGAAGGTAAATGCCAAGGACCCAAACCATATATCTAACAAACACTTAAGTGATTCGTTTTTTAAGCATTCTAATGAATTACTTATTCACAGTATCACTTGGTTTCTTTTCAGCCGCACACTTTCGAAGATTGTACTTACAGAAATTAGAAACTTAGTGCGAAAAACCAAACAGGACTGATAAGTTCTTCTTGCTTATACTGATCTTCCAAGACTGTCAGGTTTGGAGTATGCGATATTCCCCCTCCCCAAGCGATAGGCAACAAGTGATATGGCTTAATGCCGCAGGCAATGACCTTTTTACATTGGAAATCTGTCCTCTTCTACACAGTCTTTCAACTTACTACATTGCAGTTTATCTTTTGCTATCTCCCAATCTCTTTTTCTCTTTTGAACAGATGGTGCCTCGAGATGACAACAAAACTGGAAAACATCAGTGCAAGGTAAAAACGAACTGAGCTGTTGATATCAAAAGACTGTACACCCTCTTAAACTGGTAATGCTAAAACTTATTAATCGGAGCCTGCATTAGTATTGAATTGTATTTTACGACACCACTTTTGCAAATTCATAATTTGGCAAAAAGAAACGGCGATGAACTCAAACGAATAACTCGGAAGTAGATCAAAAGTAAAAAAATAGAGGAAATATGGCCGACCATGGAGAACAGAACGAAGTTCCCTCGTGATTTCGACGCTCCTAATCAGAATTTGAAAGTGATATGGAACAGTAGGAAAAATAATAAATTAGAGAATCAATGCGAACGACAAGAAATGGGTCTTCATGTCAAGGGTAAAAATGATTTCTAAGAATTCTAGTGGGTAATTTTTCGAAACCTATTAGTTGCAGATCATACACCTGATTACTAGGCAAATCAGCCGGAGTAGAAATACGACTGATAATAAAGTCCCCGGAGAAATAACGACAAAATCCTTTTTAATTATGTCCAAAAAGGTCATTAATAAGCAGCAGAGGACAAAAAGAACGATAATGTAATTACAATTGTTTACTACTGAACTGCCTCTGCCTACAGAATTGAAAAAAACAATAGTCATATCACAATGAAAAATGAGATGAGCATGGCAGGCCGATTTTTAGTGTAATATATAAGTGCTTAACGGACTCGGCTCTCGGAATCAAGATAGCGTTGGTGACCGAATACATATTGGGATAAACGAACCGCGGCGTGAAGGTGTAACAAGAGGGGGACCGAGCTGTGAAGAACAGCGTCGGATAGTACGAGAGAAATAAGAAGTCGGACATAATGAAAGCAGACTCGCATAACACATCGTCAGCAAAGTAAGAAATTGTGCAAATCACTCAGATAGGTAGCGAATAAATATGGAGAAAGCAAATAGCTTTAAGAAACACCGAGGTTAACCATCCAAAAGCTAGATACATGATGACAAAATTTAGTTCGTTGAGTTCTTTTGGAAAATTGTCCTTTTTATCATAACAGTGTAGAAATGGTACGGTCGAAAGAATGAAGTTTGGGATGATGAGAAAGCTAAGGCAAACGTAAAAGAATAATCCAAAAAGAGAAAATTCTTGGGTCTTTGGGAGTAGCTTTAATTACATCCTTGTACTAAGGCAAACATCGAATTTCTGTAGACTTGCCTCTGTTGTATCAAATGCATTCGAAAAGCATTATTCCAACAACTTCCCAAACATTTAACAATACACGACCCGTGTACCCGTTATTCCTCTATCCACGATGCCATCGATGCGACGACTAAGCAATTTTCTTCTATACACAGGAACTCGAAAGGCATTCGGATCCGCTTACTAGTGTGTAACGCGTAAGCCGACGGTTTACAAAGATAAACAGCTATTGATAATTTGTTGAAAAGCAGAAGTCAGCGGTCACTCTCCCGTAGTTTACAGGAATATTTTTGAGACGATATTAAGTTACAAAACACAAAGGTAAACCTTACATGCAGGCCTCAACTCAGGATTTCCTACAGCGCGCGATTCTTTCATTTTTTCTGACAGACAGCAGTCCGGTGTCTGCCACCAAGAAGCTCAGAGGTTCAAATCCCAGATCCGCCGGTCACTCTGGTGGTAGACAGAAACTCGCTGTCGCACGGCTCGTCACCACACCTAACCTAATGATACCTCATGTGGTTCTATGCTACTCCAATTTTCAGCGTCACGATTGCCGGTATCCCCACTCTCTGTGTGGTGGCCCCTAGTGGCTATAAGCCAGATTCCTTACAATACACTCGTGCGAGAAGCATGTCACAAAAATGCATTTCTCGAAGATGTAAAAATGACAACGATATTGAAATTAGTTTGTCGCCATTCCTATGCCACTATCATCTCCGCTCTTCAGCAGGATCTTTCTGATCTCCTTAATTCGTCAAATGCCCAATTACCCAATAATTAAACCATGCAGATGCAGTCACTCTTCTCTGCTAACATATTCCATGACCTACGAAATCTCTTATCATACACCTACGCACATTTAACAAATGTCACTGTAGAGCGATGGCCGTCTGTTAGTTACTTAGCAGTTCCATCTAGCTATATTCTGTCTATCTTAGCGTGGCGTTTGCATTTTCAATAAAATCAGGCTGAAGATGCAGGTTGCTTCAATTTACCTGAATTACCAGAGTGTAACTTCGCTGGCTATACTCCACTTCCAATATCCCACCAGGATTATTAAGTAAATACTGCATTACTGAAGCACTTACCACATACCAGAAGTGCATCTTTTTTTGCTTTAACAAACTTTACGGCATCTTTCCATTCAAAATGTACAAAATATTGCTTAGTAGAACTATTAGAAAACCACAGGACCTACTCTGGGAATGTATTAACAATGGCGACGCTTTCGCCTACGCATAACGTAAAGTAACCAGCAGATGAACCGCAGTCTACGGTCGCTCAGATTTTTCGTAACTTGTTCGCTTCTATGAAACTTGGCAAACCCTGAAAAAAACTTGAGCAGTGTTTACCATCGGTTCAGTACTTCAGAAGTTACAAGCTCATTGTCCGATCGCACACAATCGTTGGGCTTGGTTACGCATGTACAACCACCAAAAGAATTGTACAAACAAGCCATTATATATATTATATATATATATTTTTTCTACAGCCGAAACCCACACAAAAAGCATCATATAAACACTTCCCATTCCGGCAGTCAACAGCGAAGGAAACAAAACATGTGACTATGCATCACTGCTACTCAGCGAAAAAAGACGAAGCACTGTGACGGTAAGCCGTAAATGTTTGTGTTAGTCAGTGAGCAGGTGCGATAGAAATTCAGTCAATATCCCATTTTAGCCAACTTTATATCTCTCGTTACAGAAAACAGATTGAGATTTATTCATAACAATTTGGCGTGTGTATTGTTTGAAATAAAACACTCACAGAAGATGGTAAAATATGGGCCCGCCGCTGTTGTCCAGGATATCTTTCATGGTCTCGACGGGGGAGGCAGAAATTTGAGTATGAAATTATTTCTATTTAATTCGTCAAGAAGTTTTGCAACCTATAAGTTATTATCCCTTCTGTAGGTATTCCATAGTATTATCAAGTCAGGATATCGAACCCATTTAGGATAACGTCAAGAATCAAGCCGTGTTTTTTATGAACCATACTCTAGAGCTAAGCTTCCTTTCACCAGAGTTACGTCAAGCTGTAAGAGAACTATTCTATTCAAGACAACATTTACTGAATTTTAGTGTAGTACAAGATAGAGCTTCTTTCGAAAAGCCTTTAATTTACCCATATTGCGCACTTTCTTTGAACTAAGGGAATATCTCCGTCAGTATAACAACAAATCTTCACTTATCCACAGTGCATCCTATTCTGATCTGCAGTAAGAGCCTCCCTTGGCTGACCTGGACCAGAATAAACAGCTTAGAAAGTACGGAAACATTTTTGGAGAATTCCTCGCTGGAAATGTCCATTTTGTTGACATTTTGCGGGTCGCCAGGTGCCACTGGACCATACACAAAGCATTTGGTCTCCAAATTAACGCAATCAACATTTCCAACTGCTGCGCGAGATAACTCCATCCCGTTTTACTGCGTTATTAACCCATACTGCATACACAACGACATTTGAAACATTTAATACTCCTCCTCAGGAGAACTGTACGTGGAAAGTTGGTAAAATTCTGCCCCAGGGTTAGAGGAGGAAACTTCTGCCATAAAATTTCAACAGGAATATAGGTGAATCAGCGTCTATTTTTGGATGTCATTGATTTCTTATATGAACGACATGCGTTTGACATAGTTCACTCGTTTAATTTTGCGTAAATGGTGGTCTGTCTTATTGAAAGACGCAAAATGCAAATTTCCCAGCGTTTTTGATCAGTTTACTATCCTCTGTATAGTGGCATCAAAATCTTTTACAATTTCTAGTTCACCATTCCACTGTCGTGGGGACAACGTAGGAGGTTAACTTACAGCACTTGAATGACCTTGGGTCAAGGTTAACTGTTAGTGATCAGCAAAGATTATCCGACTCCAGCCAGAATAAAATATCCCAGTAGTTAAATGAATAACCTCGGTTTGTAAATACGGCTTAATGGTGATGAGAATATTTAACAAAATAAGAGCTTCTGTGAAACAAGCAATAGCGGATATAAATTAGGATAAGTCAGAAGACTCTTCTAAACAATTTTATGAAATTTTCACACTCGACTAAGATTTAATTTTTCATGTTCAAAAAAGCTTACTTTGATAACTAATGTCATTTACGCAAAGCCAGCCTTATAAAAATCTACGAACATATACAGGAAGTCCAGAAGTAATTTTATAATATTTGCTGATATTTCTTTATATATTTTAAGTGTTTTAGCCTAGAGGATATTAAAAATAGAAAGTTTGAAATGCCTGACATCTGGGGATACCAGCATACATTATAGAATTGGTTGTCACCCGATGTGTCCACAAATTGCGGATAGGTAAATGTCAGGATATTCCAAAAACTGTTCGCGTGCGCTGTCCAATAAAATAAACAAAAACTCATCATGGTAGTAAATTAGCTAGAATATACCAATCGTATAATAACAGTGGGAAATTTGTCGAGAAGCGGGCTCCCACGGGTGAGCTAAGGCCGCTGGGACACAAAGGGACCTTTTAGTGATTTTAACTTCAATTCAGTTTGAAAAGATTTATTCACCCCAAACAATGGTTTCGCCTAGAAAGCGAAATCTAAGCACCTTTAGCCGACATTCAGGAAAGAGTCGAGTCGAACAGCCGAGTCAGAAAGAAACGCTTTTGAAAAATCAATTCTGAAGTTAGGCTGAGTAATACGGCATTCAAAGTCAACCTCAGAATTGTTGCCATGGGATAAAGAGGCCGAAACTCAATCAATAATGTTTCCAATAAATCTTAAGTCTAAACAAAACATGGATTACTTAAACTACAAGTGCATCGCATTTTGTCACAAAAAGCTTATTAAACCATCCAACCATAAAGTTATCTGAAACTGTATTTTATTGATGGATTAATAAGAAAGCCGTTAATAGGAAACATGTAATGCTCAGCTAGAGTTAACAAAAATTAGTAAATCACAGGGCTTCACTTGATTCCTTTCTTTTGGCATTTTTATTGAAAAGGTAGCAAAGTCCAACTATTGAGGAACCAATGCAACAGTAATTTTACCATGGGCGCGATCAATATCCATTTCACGATAAACATTACCACAGCTTTAAAATTTCCATAAGAATAGTTTGAAAAATACTTTCAGTTAATCCAAAAATGAATTTTTGGTATGGCGGATGCAATAAATGCATGATACCTTTTGTCTTTTCAATGTTTAATTGTCTTCCGCAAACCGGAGCTGCTGCTCGTAAGCACAAAACTTCACCCGTGGTTTTCAACTTGGCCTAGGTGGACGCTGTTTATACCATGCGGAATTGTGGAAAGTAGCATATGTACTTGGTGTGTGCGCAAAACGTGCGGTCTGACGGTTGATTCCGGTCCCAGTTCACACCCGTAAAATCTGTTAAAACCACCCCACTTAGTAGCTTGCAGCTCGGTACCACCGGCTAGGACGATATTATTCCGAACAGAAGCATCGAAAAAGAACGAAACACGCTGCTGATTAGTGTTTTCAACCGATGTAAAATCCGGCCGATAGCAATGAGTAGGTTGCACATACCAGAAAATGACTGATGGAAGATGATTACAGGATCAGTATATTAATGACTGGAGGAGGATAAGACAGACTGGTCCGTCGTGTGAACAACATGCGAAACCACTAACCAATAAGCTTGGTAGTGTGGAATGCCCTTTAAAGCTTGAAACCACCAATAAATACAGCAGCAGGTAAACAATAATACCCCTGTGCTCATTATTTGTATCCGATAGTTGATAATAATACCCTTTGCTTTCTTTGTTCTGTTACTTAGCTGTTGTATTCTTTGTTCTCCCAACAAGACAAGGTACAAGGGTAAAATAGCATCGATATTCTGGACACAATATGATTACAGAAAACTGAGAAAAATAAACTGTTCAGATAAACTTTGGTAAACCTAATGTTGTTAATGCCGCGCTTACTCGTTATCTGTGATGAAAATGCACATCAAGCGATTGACATTCACGCAAGATTTATTTCATCAAGCCAAATACTGAGTGTTGCTTTCTATCGCTGCCAAATCAATCTGGATATATATATATATATATATATATATATATATATATATATATATATAAAATACACTAGCTTGTAAACAAGCCGACACAACAGCGTGTAAGTGGAACCTCACAGATAGTGGGCAGATAAGGGTAGAAAAAATAACAAACAATAGCAAACAAACTGTTTTATTTGTGTTTTCACTTTACACAATCTGTGATTTTTTTTGGTGTTCTGGATTACTTTTAGGGAGAATGAGTTCTACAGATAGAACATATAGAATACGTCGGTTTTCAATGTCTCCAAAGAACAATCACCATTTCTTGGATCCCTACCAGGAAGGCCAGAAGCACCAACCAAGAACAAAACCGAAGCTAACTTCATATATCTGCGTCAAGTCATGGCCTGACCGCTTTTCCAGGCCTAGTCTAGCACGTGGCAAAAGTGCACAAAAAGGAAGACGGTGGGCAGGCATACGCAATACATGTCAAGGCCACCGAAGGCGATACCGAGGACGACGACCCACCTTGTTGTTGCTTACTCGATGTTACCACCAGCCACGAACTATGCTTCGGAGACATCGGTGGTCGAAAACAGAAAGTCGCCTGCCATCCGTTGAGGATAGGTCACGCTTTGCAACCGCAAAAAAGAACACTACGGCATTGTGCATCCTTCTTTTCGGATGAATGTCGGATGTCATGATGGTGCTTCAGATGTCGTAAGTTTGGGAAGGCTGCTCTGGATTTTGCAGTGCGTGGTATGACCTCCTTTCTAAAACCTCTCGCAGGCTTGATCCGGCTTCCTAGGTACCTCATCGCAAGGGGTGAGTTCAGGCACAGACTCCTGTCAGTCTTGAGGAAGTTCCTTGCATTTCTGAGGTGCAAAACACGTATCGTACCTAGAGACCTCAATCACCAAGCGATCCAACGAGCGTTGAATTGCCTGTACATTGTCACTCAGAAAGACAATATCATCGGCATGCACTTAATCAAAAACTCTGTTCCCTAGGAGTAATTTTACTCCATCCTCTAAAGAACAAGAAAAAGCGTTCTGCGTGACATTCACCATAACAAAGTTGGAAAGAAATGGGGATATATGGCAGCCTTGTTGTACTCCACTGGAGACAACTAGGGGTAGCGCAAGCTGTTCATAAACGCTAACCCAACCCGAAGTATGATGGTGCAACCCTTTAAGGACCGACACGTACTCCATTTCTCAACGAGCAGTCCAATAATACAGACCAATCAAAGGAGCCAAAGGCTGTGCGAATGTCCATGAACACGCGACCGTGGGGTTATGGAAAGTAGAACGGTGCTATAACACCTATCGGAGGGTGAAGATTTGATCGACGTATCCGCGATCAGCGCAAAACCCGGCCTGCTTCTTAAGAGTTTGCCACTCTCGTGTGTTGCACAACCAGCAACTTCGACGCTATTGGGATTACGGTGATACCCATAAGGTTAGAGCAGCCACTGCACAAGCCCTTTTTGAAGATGGAGACAACGATCGATTCCCTCCGAAAGTCTCGAAGTATCAGATTTCAAAAAATTTGAGGTTCTCTGATCAGTTCCGTTGGTCTACCTTTAAACAGAAAGTGAGTTCTGGATCGTACATGCATACAAAAAATGCTGATGGATATTCGGGTTAATAAATCTCTAAAATTCCATTTGGAACCCCAGAACAGCACTGTTTGTTTCTATGGATTTGATTTTGTGTACCAAAACAGTAAACCAACGCGGTTTTTCTTGTGGTGACAAAGAAATTTAATTTCCAACTCTGGCAACAAAAATAGACGGAACCGTAGATTGTCATGTGGAAAATTTCAAGTATTGTGAGGCCATCAAATCAACTTTAGAGTCAACGTTTATTCATATAAAATCCACAGTGTATGTTGGATCGGATCCAGGAAAGTAAAAGAGCCAATAGGGCGGCCCCCAAGAAACAGCAATCACTTTCAAGACGTTTTAGTAACCAAGTCTTTAACGCTAGACAGCAACGTAGTAGAAATTTACGCACATTTCTGAGAATGAAATTTAATTTTATCAAACATGATAAGGACCAAGATCTCTTGACGTGAAGCCTGCAAACGATTGGTAAAAAAACTCTAGGTCCACGCTACTGTTCCCCATTTTCATATATTTAGTGAACACAGTTTCTTCTGGTCTTTCCGAAATTTCTTAAACTTTCTAATAAACCATGATATCGAGACCGTGAGAAATCGACAAATTGGTGAACTGACCAGTTTCAGAAGTTTATGCTGACGTAGAGAAATTCCGTTCTTTTGTGATAGTAGCTGCCTTTGGCTCGCCTGATGGAGCAAAAAAGAACGACCGAGTACTATGATAAACCAAAACAGCTAAATAGCGCTTTTAAATACCATCTGTTAAATTTCATTTGGATTTAACCTTAAATTATTTTTACCTTACCAGAATTGCGATATCTAAGTGACTTGTAGTATTAAAGATGTCTTGAAACCGAATTGATCAGAATACCGCTAATTGCGAGCTTGTCAAGCCAAAACATTGGTGCTTGATGAATTAACCACATCTCATTAGTGCACGCTCCAAGATTAAGAGAACAGTCATGCTGCATATGACTCTGAAGACATCAGTCGATACATACTTCTCACTATAGCGATTTCCACATTTTTATTTTGCACTTCGCCTTTCGCAATTTGTCGTTCTCCCTCCCATGCTGCCAGGTAGCAACCAAAATCAGACGAATTTGTTGAAAAGCTAGTGGTTGCAAAAACTGGATTCACTGGCTAACATCTTAGTTATTAAAGCATTTTTTAGTCAAACTTTCAGGCGTAGGTCGCTGTCGTACAACTCCCCTCAACGACTACGTGACTGACCCAAGCAGCAGTCTGGACTTTACTACTGTCACTAGACATTTTCTGGAAAAAAATCACGTTGATGCTACAGATGCTTTGCATTGATGAATGCCAATCCAGCCAGAGAAGACACCTCATGTACAACCACCTGGCGGGATACAATTACCAGAATTACTGAGTATGTCCATTTTGATCAATTCTTTCTCTGCCAGATTAAGGCTCGGATTTAGGCCAATACAGTCCTGCAACAGCATTTTACACTTTGGAGGCACAAAATAAATCCCGAATATACCTACACAATCGTTCAGACCATGTAACATACTTGGATTCTCACTCAGTGGCAAAAATCGTCTGCAAATTCTAAGGCAGTTTCCTGTTGTAGCAAACATCGACGCTACTGTTCACAAATAAGGATAGGGTTACTTCCATTGTCATCTCAACGACAAAGTTAACGAGTGAGAATGAAAAGGGTAAAGTCTGACGAACACCACTTATCGTAGTGAACTCAGAAGAAAGATCGACATAAGTGTGAAGTTGGTCCCTGCTGTTCTAATTTTGGAGGAGCGAAGTGAGTTTTTCCGGTACATCCGTGATTGAGATGAAGCGACATAGAACTCCGCGGTCGACGGAATCGAACGTCGCTTTCAGCTCAAGAACAACAGAGATCGTGAGTCTGCCTGAAGGTGTTCGTATGTTCTAGGATTTGCGGCATAGCGAATGTCTGATCAATACAACCGCTTCCGAGCCGCAGCCCGGCCTGAGATTTACGCGCACATCTTTTGCGAGTACTAGATAACTTTCGAAGAATAGTGCCCGCGAGCGATTTGAATACGATGCTTACCAGACTTCCCTGTAAATTTCACAGGAGGATACACTCATAAATTCACACCTGTATTACAGAATGTGTTCACTTTTCCAGATTGATCCCAGCAGTTCTGTCGATTTTGATATTACAACGTCACTATTGTTGCTAAAGAAAGACAAAGACAGCCAATTTAGCTCATCTGCGTTATACCTCTTTACAAACCTGATCTCCCTGATTACCTCTTATCCTGAAGAAGAGGTGACATCTACAATTACCGTTTTACTCGCAGGTATAAGCGGAAGGTTCACTTTGGCAGTGCGCCAACTAAAATGTTCCCTAAAGTCCTTTGCTCAACGCTCCTGAGAATAATTCAATGAGCCGTCCGGTTCCCTGGTCACTTTGCCTACATTTGGTTACCATGGATCAGTATCAATAATCGAATGGTAAAGGTTGTGACTACTACCGGTAGTCGCAGCCCTTCTATTTTCATACATGTGTCTATCCGTCGCCGTTCGCGGTCATTCCTCAGGCTACTGGTCAGTTGACGTCTCTGAGGTTTGCGGGTCAAGTCGCATATGGCACCCGGCGTGACCGATCTGTGGGCATTGCACAGGGAAACTGAAGTCTAGGATATTCACCGTTTATGAGGTTTGCATGGCCTGAGGTTCTACGTGACCGCTGCCGCTAAGTCCATGGCCTCTTGGGTTTGCTCGGGTCCTAAGCCGCTTGTTGTCCGGATAATCAGGTTAAGAGATCCGACTGGAATAAAATTCGGTAATTTTCACCAAGTTGTCATATAAGATGCGTAGTTCTCGTGTTATTGCGACCACAGACTAAGCAAAAACTAAAACAGGATCTGAGTTCACAGGTGTGTAAGAGAATGATCGACCCATATTCAACTGACCCACGGCGGCGGTGACCAATAACCATGTAATCAACCTACAACAACGTTGTGAAAGCAAAGGTAGCACCACGTATACCGATGCAGCTTGGTGTGGAAAACTGCTTGCAGAAATAGTTAGTGGTGGGAGCAAACTTAGATGAACCGATCGCCGTTGTCGGTGTGATCGGCGGGTCACTACTTCGGCCTCCGATGAGCTGTTTCATTTCCGCTAGGTGACCTAACAAAACGTCCTGTTTTCAAGATAATAGTAGTATCCTTATGTTTCACATTAGTTTGAAAATATCGAAAAAATGCCCTAAAACAGGACCACAAAATGAAGAGCGGCATAAAATACTCTGCGACAATTTTCGAAGTAACATGTCTACCCGAGCTTTACCAACTTATGAAATTTAGATACTTACTAAGGTTCAAATACTTTTCAGGCTTTCATGGCATTTAAAGCTAATGGGATGAAAGTTCTAATTAAAGCGATATTTAAGTCGTTTTTCTGCGGACTGAGACGTACCGCGGTAAATCTGTTCTTACTACCCAAACCGGAAATGCCACACTGATAGGTCATTTTATCTCCAAAGAGCCAGATTGTGTTTTGATGGTTTTCCGTCATATTATGCACCTACTTTAAGTTAATTTTAGAAATGGACGTTTTTGCAAGCCTTCTCAATATGTACATACTTTGTATTAAGAACTTATAAACACACCAATTAGGCAAATTAGTTACTGCAATAATGATAAGTCGTCACTACGTACGCGCCAACTGATTCTTCATTAACACAATATTTCACCGGTACAAAAACTGGTTGCAGATTGTCTACATTTTCCTTGCGGATATTCAACCCATACTTTGGTGAAAAAACCCCGGAAGATAAACTTTCCACCGCTTGTTATTGCTTCATGTTACTGCAGTTAGCATTTCACCACAATGTACAGACCATATAGGTGAAAGCCATCAGCCCTTTGTAATACATTTCAATTTAATACAATACGATCTTTCGCGAGTCGATTTGTCACAGTAATAAATGAGTGGTATGAGGTAGAATTGCGCTAGCCATGTTCCAATTAAAAAGAGACCGCCATTAATAAGGGATGCAAATAGCGCCAATACCACTTTAACCAGGCAGCATGAATTCAAAGAAGGAAAATCTCGTTTAAAAAATCGCCCACTCTTCCTAAACCAGATAAGGAAACTACCGATGGAGGGCCTTCGTGGACTTCAACACCACTATTCACTCAGATAACCATATATACCTGGACTGCAAGATGCAAATACTGGAAATCACAGAGATTGCGAACGTTATGGAACCCAAAAGATGAAGGTTACGAGACAGCCACAGTCAATAAGTCAGCTGGGGTTACTTAGGACTTGGCACCAGAGCCCATGTTTGTTCTCGTGCTTAACAACGGCTTGAAGAGGGGCCCGATTAGCGCATGCTTCTCTCCTCAGACGATGTAAAAGTACCAGACCTGAACAGAGATGAAGAAACTTGGATAGCTGAAGCATGACTAGTTCGGAGCATCTGTCAAACTAACCGAACAGCCACAGACTGTAATCACAAGAGTACATGGACAAGTTAAGAAAATCCACGGATGTTCAGAACCCCTAAGGTCCACGCATAGCAAAATCGAGAACGTTTAATCCTTTCATGTGATGCCCAAGCGCAGAGAATAAAACAAGAGGATAAATAGCTAGACACCTCTAAAATAACCAAAAATGTTAGAGCCACGTAACGTGACCATCATGAGGCTATACATAAAGTGAAAGTATGGGTATTGTATTTATAGCAGATGGTGCATTGTTTAGGAAAGGGGAAAAAATCTGGACAGCAAGATTATAGGTAGTTAAGGGGACGAATGCTAAAAATCCCCTGAAGACCTGAGCATTGTCCCTTTGAGAAGCCGAGGCCCATGTGGTTTGACTGAGAGCTCCAGAATGGCCAAGAGCATTCCCAGCACGCGGAGTGATAAACAGATCATTCTAATGCCTGGAAGCTTTACCGGAGAACTCAGGTTGCTACAGAAGACTGCAGCACACGGATAACTGACAAAATTAGGCTTAAATATTATCCAACACGCCAGCGGAAGATTCAGTTAGATGAATGAATTTAAGAACATCAGCGATCTCAGTTGGCTGTTATTCAT
Source organism: Fasciolopsis buskii (assembly GCA_008360955.1). Lineage (NCBI taxonomy): Eukaryota > Metazoa > Platyhelminthes > Trematoda > Plagiorchiida > Fasciolidae > Fasciolopsis > Fasciolopsis buskii. The sequence goes on from LUCM01001242.1 coordinate 82,493, forward strand.
CCAAATGTGGAACACCGAGCAACGTAAGGTGGGTTAAAGACGTATCCCGTGAATCCGACATTGCATCTTATAGTTCGCCATTCGTAAAATCAATATGGAAAATGTTGGAAGCCACGGACAACCGCATGAACCCAGTAACTCATCAAATTCCGTCTTGTGTGAGCTGGACTGAAACAAACTGAACTGAATGGTGGGCCGCAATCACCGAATCAGTGTAATCATTTGAGGGAGACAGTGATCATAGAAGAGTGGAGAAAATAATTTGAAAATCATTTAAGCAAAAGTTTTCTTTCAAGAACGCATTGGGAACAACTAATCGAACGTGGTGTTGGAAGATCGACAGGTGACGCGCCGACTAGACTGTAAATACTAACAATTTACCAAGATCCGCTGAAACATTCAAGGCCAACAGAAACCTATACTCATCAACCGACAAACGAACTGTAACATCAGACAGCTGGAGTGAAAATAACGCAACGGTATTAAATCGCGAACGACATCTGACAGAAAAATGACCAGACGATTCTCATAATCAAATTATCAGAGAATGATACGTACCATTTCATTATTCCTCGACATAATTGAAAGGAACCTCTCAAGCCTCAGTTTTTCGTTCATCAATAAGCGATAACAGTTGATCAACTCCGACTTAGACATCTGCTTTACGAAATTTGTAATTAACAACGCAGTTACGTTTTCTTGGTTTTTGGCAGACAACGTGCACGTTTTACCAGAATCAACCGTTCCAGGTAGTCCTTCATACGGATCCTTCAGATAATAGTCTAGATAATCTTCTATAGTCTCACCTTTTGAACAATTTTTATAAGCGAATCGCCCGACTCCGTTGGAGCGGGTTCCTGAAGTGTTTGACCCATTGGGACATAAATCAAACGACCATACCGTGGACTTTGCTCTTCTTGATTTTTTTATTGAGTGGAGTGCAACTGCCTCCTTTCCTAAATTCCTGCGCATAATGTTCGGACTTCTAAAACTGGAGTCACTCTAACAGTGAACTCAAAATCGTCTGTTATTAAACGTGCCTGCCGTACAGCGAAAGCCCCAAAATCAGGCCGTTGGACTGCTTCCATGTTTGCTTTTCACTGAGGTCCTTTAATACATGAAGACATAACCGATTTACGGTGTGCGAAAGAACAACTTCAATTCCGCGACACAAAACGCCCTTTTCAAAGAAGCGCCATCGAAAAAGCCAAGAGTTCAGATGGATTCAGTTCGATTCAAATTGGTTCCAGGAACTGGTCGTGAGGTGCCGGATTGTCCAGTTTCTTGAACGGGTGAACCTCTTGGACCTTCTTTTGCCCCGAAATTGGAAGTTGTACTTCCTCCCCCAGTTGTTGTAACCGCCGAAATTTGGAGTTAACCTGGCGCGCAATGGTCGTTCGGTTCGGTTTAGCACAATTCATTTTAGTTGTCACAAGACATTGGCGGCTGTAACGGTTAGTTGAGCCTCCAGAAGTCCTCACGTGAGTTGAATAATACTGGCACCCATCACCTCATGTTTCGTTGCTCAGTTCCAGCGTCAGTCGCTGCTGAACTCCCGCGTCTGGGGTGGGCAGAAAGTAGCAGCTTTGGAATTAGCTGCATTATCCCTTTGGTTAGGCGCTTGAGTCAGTGATTTCCCATTTGGTTATGAAGGAAGTTTTGTCAAACTTCTGAGAGTGGAGGAGGAGGATCTGCGCCTTAGCGTGACAATTT
>LUCM01001242.1:86508-105308 GCA_008360955.1 Fasciolopsis buskii
ATGAAGAATTGTAAACGGACAGTGGAACTCATAGGGATGGTCACTGAACTCATGCGGCTGGGAACGGGCTGGGGTGTGTGATGGGAAGAAAAGAAGTTTGTTTAGGAATTACAATCAGTAATCAAATGCACTTACCTTGAATGGCTTGCGTGTTAAAAATCTTTAAGTCTCAGTTTTTGTTGTTCTGTGGCAGTAGGGGTATGGAAGTTGGATGGGGTGATGCACGCCATCCCCATGGTAGTATTGACAGTGCCTTGGCTAGTCTTCATGGTTCAGCTAAGAGGAGGTACCCAGGGCGGTCAGTGGCTTGTTTTTTGGTTATCTTTGGGTTAAACGGACGGTACTGGAAAGTCAGATCTGGATACCATTGTCTTAGCAGGGATAGGTAACCAGCTCGTAAGATGGGGTCCGGCTATCGGCGAAAGTGTTTGACATGCGTCTGCACTTCCTGTTAGCCGACGCACATGGATTGTGGTCATTGACGGTTTCGAAGAAGAGCGGGAGAGAGAAAGATAATGTAGTCTGGAATTTTTTCGGGTAATGTCATGGTAAATAAGCAGAAACTGCAAGTGACAACAGTCAGTTTCTAACAACCATTTCAGGATCCAGACAACTTTCTTGAAATGCGCAGAAGGACGGTATCTTTCGGTGACGTGATATGCACTACAAACATTCCGTTCGCTTACTCCCTCTAGGGTTCATGGCTCAGTCAGATTCAAGCCGCATGATCTTTATTTGTACCAAGTGTCCTCCGCCAACTTTTTACATCTCCGCCGATGCGGATTGCGGTGGTCTGATACCACCAAGTCTGGGGAATGAAGGTAATTATTTGCTCTCTTTGTGGGGCTCGTATGGCCTACGGATCCGCTGTGCATGCGACAGGGGATTAGTTACAACTGATTATGTGGAGAAGTGGGACTAGAGAAGCATGAGAATGTTAGAATCAGTACTACGTGTTTGAACAGGATGATGGGAACTTGTGCCACACGGTAATTACAACAAGCAACGGTAATTAATTTGGAAAGGAAAATTAGCTGCTGATAATTGCGTTGATAATGCATGTGCGTGAAATCGTCCATTGTGCCTTGACGCTGGGCCAGATATCCAGAGGTTAAACTATCATGAAACGGTAATTCTTGACCTAAGATGCAGCACAATTCTGTTTCCTTATTTACTATCACCCGGTCCATGTTTTGTAATGCGGAATGTTGCTCAAAATAAGGCGTCAGGTTGAGTATGAGTAGTTGATGGCTTACAGAAAATCATGCTCTTCTGTACTGCGGGTCTTCGACAGTCGAAGGACCTAGTTTTAGCCTAGGGAAGAATTTTTGGCCGATTTAAAGTTGGCCTGGTTCTGTATAGAACGGATTGTTAGAGATCGGAGAAAAAATCAATATTAGTTTATTTCTAAAATGTTCTGGGAGGCGCGCTTAGTTGCACGATCAAATGCTACACGGGTATTACAACTCACGTGGAAGAAGTACCTACGTATGATGACACAGAATGAAGGGAGGTAGCAGAAGTTGCATTCTAAGAGGAACTAGGTATTCATAGGGACCAATGATACATATGTCAGGCGCAAGGTTCAATTGGAGGTCGGCGGCAAATTTTGAGTTATGTCGGAGGTCGTCGGACTAACCGAGTCCACACGGTGCTCATGAATGTTTGACTGCAATGAAGGACGAATTCAAAGGCAATGAATGTAGGGTAGAACTTGTTAAAATAAACCAAAACAGCTGAAGGGAATGGTATTTATGGCCGAGGGATACTCCGTATTAAAATGGAAATGAGAAAGAACTTCGGTAGTTTTATCGTGGATCCTGAAGCCAATAAAATGTTTAAATGACTTTTGAAAATGCGGTAGGGCGAAGAACATTGAGGATGAGTTATGGAAAACCATTGTTTGAAGGCGTGAACAAGGGAAATGTCGTCGGCATTGAGGATGGCGACGATTAATATCTGACGCTAATAAGCCAATGTGTAACAAAGAACGGAATTCTTCAGTATTTCTGTTTCTGTTTAAGGGCCTAACTGACGGTATACTGATAGCGGCATTTGTCGACAGGGGAAGTTTGGGGTAATGTTCGCGGTAGACGATGGTGGCAGCAGCTCCGGCAGTAAATTTGCGTATCTGGGAGGATTTGCCCGTTTAAACAATCGCAAGCTTTGTGGATCAGATTAATAGGCCTCCATTTATGAAGAGACTTGCAATGGAGTCATCAGCTTGCCTTGGTGAATCATGCAGATTAACACCAATGTCCGCTTCATCGCTGGCTATGGAGCAGATCATTTTTTCCATCCTGAGATAGTTGGTCTGAGCCTTGGGTCAATTTGCTTTCACGGTGTATTGATACTTGCAAGGATGAGGTCAGAAACTGGAAAACAAACTCCTGGCCAGACACGAGTGCAAACGCGCTCATCTGGGAAGGAAAAAGGACAAACGATGGCAGCCTGGAGGTATTCGAGCCGAGGGTTTTGGTACTTGCAAGAGTAAGAACGAGGAGTGGTAAGTTTTATGCAGGACGAGGCGTTAAATGATGCCGAACTTCGCGCCAGGAATGGGATAATTTCCAAATACATCCAGAAGAAGGGATTTATGTGAAGAAAATAAGTGTTCGTTTGGGAGTAAGTGAGAATGCGATATGACTACCTGTGTCTATTTATGTGCTTGCTGCATGCGTATTAATCGAGATCAAATGTCAGACGGAAAATTGCGTTGACCTTGTTTCTTTGAAAGAATTTTTCTGCCTGTACCTACAATGATATGTGCTTATGGAGACCACTGGGAATAAAAATGGTCAGACCTTGTTGATTGAGTTGGGATGAGACCCTAAGAGTTATATTCGTCCAATGCCCGAACACCGAATAAGGCTTTTTCTGTTGGAGTTCAAGGACCCTCTAAGTCTAACAAACTTTGTATGGCCCTTGCCATCCTAGTCTCGTTTTTAAGAGTAGCGCATTCAGCAGATATCATCTTTGTATTTCGGGGTAGTCTGTTACATAAGAAGTAATATTTGATGAAAAAGAAGGTTTTCTTAAGTACTATCCTCAACATCGGAATTGACGCCGAGAAGCCAGGGCATGAAAAGCCATAGGAAAATTTTTTCCTTACTCCGGTTGCGGAGACGCACACAATTTTACCAATAATCTTATAAAAACAGGAGAGGTTGATTCGAACTCCACGCAACCAAAAGGCATGGAGGTGTACTATTGTGCAACATACTACGCAGCTTAGTGAGGAGGAGTATCCCGAAAGCCGTCTTGTAAATGTTCTTTGAACATTCCTAATCTCGAGTCTGGCACTTTTATGTTAGAAATCACAGTAAAGCAGTAGTCCAGGACAGGCCCTACGTGTGTTTTTTATAGTGAAAACATGTTTTCCGGGGTTCCAAAGGTTCTGAGCATAAACTGAATTAGTCTCTTTGCTTTTGCAACTTGGATAAGGGTTCATTCTAAGAAATTGAACCTGCTGGAGTAGTGCATACTGAGGTCTCTGAGAGTGTGACTGGAAAGAAAGACTTCTTATTTGGTTTTGAAGATTCCTGTAGGAATGTAGCATTTGTGTGCTATTATGCTGCTTTCATGGGTCGAGAATTTCATCAAGACAGTTGTGCTTCACGAATCCGATGATAGTAAATTATTTTTACATTATCTACGATGGCGGTAATGTCACGAGTGGAACGCGTGTACACAATTTTTATATCATCTGCAAACAGAAAAGGAATACCATGCCTAATGATGCAAAAAATATCATTGATGTAGAGCAGAAACAGTAGCTGACCTAGTAAGCTTCCTTGAATAACTCACTAGTAACCGGACTGGGCATGAGTAGAGTTACAGTTACATTCACTACCTGAATTCGAGGTCAAATATAGGGGAACTAAGCCACCAGGGGTTTGTATACCCTAGCTTTTGACTTTCGTGAGTGGATCGCGAACATTAACCTTTTAAAGGGAATGATGTTGGCCTGTAGTGATGAGATAATTATCTAAAAACCAATAGTTAGCTTATTTTCAGTATTTTTTCCATAATGCGAGAGACAAAAAGGGTGTAATTCACGGGTCTGTAATGAGATGGCCCCTACTTTGAACCGTTTTGTGAGCTGGAAAGTGGAAAGATTTCCATCATGGAGGAATTTGCCAGAACTCAAGGAAAAACTAAATAGATCAGAAAAAAATTTTCCGCATGTCTGCTCCCCCAAAGTGGAAAAGGGCTGGGGAAGATCGTCCGGTCCAACGTGCAAAGATGGCCGTATTTTTGGCAAACTTGTTTCGATATCACTTGGGTGGAATGAGTAACTTGGAGGGAATACAGAAGAGACCGCGAGAATAATCGGTGTAATGGTTTTCTCGACCGTTTTCTTAGAGGAGGCGAAATAATCACTAAGCACCTCTAATACCTGCAGAAGGCCGTTTGCGACAGTGCCCCTGAATATGACAGATATTTTTTTGTCTACTAGGCTGAGATTTATTAGTTCCCAGTATTTTTTCCAGTACTGCAGACTTGTTGGTATTGTGTAACACTTGAAGTTCCTTCTTTTGAAGAGAGTCGAGAAGTGTCCTAATCTCCTTAGACAGACGGTTCGTTTGCAATATCAGAGCGAATGCCTTTGTTCGTTTAAACATCGTTTGGATAAATGAATAATTTTTAAAAGTGGTCCATGGTGCTCAGCCCTTTTGGGATTGTGCCACCCTGAGTTGGAGCGATTAGATCAGGGCACACATCTAGAGTTGCGTAAAATTGGTTGGTGGCCATTTAGGGATCCACCAATGGAAAGAAGCCGTCCCAACTTTGGATGCGAATTAAGGGAAATGGCACCCTGAGGGTCTAGCTATGGTTAAATGAAAGCTGAGGTGGAGATAAAGGCCGCCAAAACGGAGAACTTGCTAAAAATCTGAAAACGATCATATCACAGACATTTGTTATATATGGACGTGCGCACCTGGGTTAAGCTAGTTGTGAAGATAAGTTCGATAATACTGTCGGGCCTTTTTGATGATGAAACATGCCGCGTCCACTCATCCAGTCATGCACTGGAGACAAGGCGGGGGGATTTTTCTTGGAAGGAAGAAGACTGACAAACCCCTGGGGCGTTGAAGTCTTACGCAATTATCTTAGGAGCCGAAGGGTATATGAATTAGTGTTAAAAACTCTGACTGATGCGTACTAGGAGGACGGCAAACGCAAATGGTCAGTAAGTCCTGGCGCTCGATAGCCACAGTCAGCCAGACAGAATCTTTTAGGTTATCAAAGACAGGTTAGTTGCACTATGGGGATGAGAATTTCTCTTGTGTATATGAAACAGCCTACTCTGCACCTAATTATCCTGTCTTTCCTAAAAGCATTGTAACTAATTACAGCAATGTCTCTGTCGAGATCAGCCCTTTTTTAGTGACAAAAATGCAATCATATTTGCCTGTATACACTAACAGGCTCAACGCATACACCGCATTTAGTTCCGAGCGAGCAGTAACAATGTAAATGGGTCAGTAGTAATAGCGTGTGAATGTAGATAACTGTAGTAAGTGTCATCAGGGGAGTAAGATTTCATTTGGATAGAAAAGTCACTGTGAGACAAGGAATAATGGATGTTGTTAGTAAGCCCTTTGGGTGACAATGTTCTGTTACCTCCGACACTTAAACTAGGGTAGGTTCCAACCTGTCCTTTGGCAAAGCCGGTGAGCCGCGTGCATTTGTTGGGGAGTGAAGAGGCTTTGTAACGGTGGTGGAGGGTATGGTATGGTATGGCTAATGGACAAAACGGTTAAAACAAAGGGTATCCTGACGGCATTTGAAACAAATCAGTAGGTGGCAAGATGTTGGAAGGCCTAAGTTCTAACTGATTAGAAGCCGCAAGATTTGGTCTGGGAAGGTTGGGCGTTGGGTGTATGCAGGTCGGCTTAAGCATTGTTCATAGGCTGAAGACGGTAACTCAGAATAATGTGGTCTTGTTCTGAGTAACATATGGTTCATGCGTACGTATTTGGAAACAAGTGACGTGCAAGTAATATGAAAATTAGTTAAAGTTCTGGGATGAGAATCGAGGTTGAAGTTATGATTATGAAATAACGTCGTTAGACGTGGTAGCGAGCGACGGCTTTAGTGATGGGGGTTCTTAAGTGACACGGAAACGAATAGATTGAAATCTAACCGAAGTCTTACCTCCTGGAAGGGCTTAGCCGTGGCCATGGTGGATACAAAAGGACAGGATGTAGCACCGTGCCATTAGTTATGGGCTTAGCGGGGATTTTAGGAGGTGGAAGAGTTTTGTGTCTTACTTGGACCACTACTATTGAGGAGGGTCGCAACATCGTTGGTTAGGAAAGTCTCTGGCCCTGGTGTCAAGCGCATCGCTTGTCAATTGCGGGGCAGTGTGGAGTATGACGGTAAACTACAGGAAATGGCCGTGGCGATCGTACTTTAGAGCAGGTGCGAGGTGGACTGACGTTTGAGCCTGACTGAAAAATGTGACGTTGAATTTCTGGAGCCTAGGTGGGGGCGCTTTGACGGAGACTGAAATGTCGGGGGCGAGCTCGACATGTTCAGGCCTACGACGGCGGAGCATGAACCTATTGACGGTATTGGATCTAATGAATTTCTTTCAGACCGACGAATAGATGGGTGTTTTGAAGGCACATTGCCTATTTTAGATAACTCCAATTTTACGGGACGTGCATTGTTTTCTGGTGGCATCCTGGAAATTGAATGCTTGCGACTGAACTCGTGCGAACTATTGGCAACAATTTCTTTCTTGAGGGTCGTTTTGTCTATGGTTATTTTTGTTTTTAAAAGTTGTATTTGCAGAAATAACGCCTTGCTTGCTGGTGAATAACTGCGCTAGAACTTTTGTCTGAAACTGCATCATGAGAGGGCAACTATGACATTGGGCCCGCTTCCGCATTATTCCCGTTAGATACGGTTTGTATGCCATGCCGCTAGCTGCAACAGCTTATCTCTAAGGCCATTCATAAGAATACGATGAGGGATGTTAATGACAATAACACTACATGACGTGTCCACCCTACTCAATGTTTCGGAGACCAGCACATCCAGGAAGTTTCCAGCGGTCACCAGGTCATGCTTATCCAGCCGTGTTTTAGGATCGATGAGGTGGGATATGGGTGCAAGCTTTGTGGTACCACGCTCCAAATTAAGATGGCCCAATTATATTGGATAATCTTTTTACGGAAATCTGTGCCCTGTCATGGGCTCCATCCATCAGGTCATTAGGTGCGACAAAGCATTGGATCATTGTTCCCAAAAGAGGGCCAACTTTGTCATTGACGCATTCAGCTCGCTGATGGACACCACGGGCCGTTCTGCCTTTGCTTGGAATTTTGCAGTTTGGTAAGGAAGTCTTAGTGAGGCTGCGAAAGGTGACCACTTATATTTGTTGCTACCATAGTGATGACGCAATACTGTGTGTAATCGGGTTGGCATAGTTCTTTTGAGAGAACTGCTAGGGACTACTGTAAAACGACGCAACTCTGAATACTTCAAAGAATTAAGTAAATATCAAAGGTGGGGAGCAATTTTTGCTTCTAGGAAACAGGTTAGAAGGTAAGCGGAGAGTACAATAAAACACAACACCCTGAGTCATTATACGCCTGAACAGCAGAATGATGTTAAGGAATATGGATACAAAATGGGTAGAGACACCGACAGGTGTAACTGCTCTTGAAAATACTAAACAGCTCGATTGAATATCTGCTACAAAATTATAAATGCCTTTAAGTTAATGTTAAGTCGAAGTTGGAAACGTGACTGCGAAAGCTCTGACACAAATTTTAAAACAATTAAAGAGTCAGCAGTTCAAAATTTTCAACGCTCGGAAAAATAAAGCTATTTTTATTTAGGAAAAGCAATGAGTCCAGAATAACAAAACGGTAACTGAAAAGCCTGCACGATTACAACTGACTATCTGGGGCGGGGTAGCGCGGGTTTTGGAGTGAGTTTGAATTAATCTATTTCGGGTTCATTTGGTCGGTTCTTAACAAAACTACAGCGCGGGTGGCACAATGACTTAGCCATTAGTTTCAATAGTCATAAGGTTTCACCAGTTAAAAGAAAATAGCACCGAAATGGCCATTTGTTGCTTCGATTGCCCAGTAGTTTGTAGCTAGTCCTGAGTTACTAAGTGCGCTTGACGGGCTATTTTGAGGTTTCGATTGTCAATGACGGCCTAAGCGGCGCTGCTGAGCCAAAAATAGGGCAGGAGAACATGGAATGAATGACGTTTAGTTTAAAGGGTGAAGGTATTCGAAACCGGCAAATAAAATGGGGCCCGTTGATACACCTAACATTATTTTGAATTTCTGCTGAGTGCGGATCACAATTTGTACGATTTTCAGCAATAATAGAAGCAAATCTACTAAAAGAGCGTAAGTCAGAAAAGATAATGGTGCAAAGGGGACAAGGAAGTGGAGAAAAAGTTAATCTAAACGCCGAGAATTCCTGGTGGATGGCACGGTCGGATTGCCGTTGGATTAGAATTCTGGCCCACGTTCGTTGGTCTCCGCCAGTTCATTTCGCGTCAGATTAATCAGGAGCCGGATATACGGTAACTTAATTTGCTGGGCCCTAAACTGAGATAAATTTGGGCTTAACCGCAGCAAACCAAGAATTTGGTACCATAGTTTACAGCGGGTAGCAATGAAGTGGCGAGCTTGCCGATGGGAGCTGAAACAGCAAGAATACTGGAAATTTAAGTCCTCAAAATGGTGTGATGCACAAATTGGTATGTCATCTATAGAGTGGGAGCAGAGCATTCATACGTTTTCAGGGCACGCCTGTGGGCACACAACTTTGTAGGCTACTTGTGTTACCAGTCATCTTTTATCCACAAATTTAAGCTTGGGGTAAAATGTCTTTAGCAAAGAGGATTGGTGTGTAATGGCTAATAATCTCAGAGATATCATCATTTTCTACGGTAGGAATAGAAAGGAACTAGGGGAGAAATTTAAACCAGCTCGCGCAGTGAATTCGTAAAATGAAGATAGATTGTTGGAAAAATTTGAAAAATCATCCTTGGTCGAAACAGCCTGTGGGAGCGAGATTATCAGAATACTCAGACAGATGACGGAGTGAGCTAGCTGATGACTCGCTCACATAAGCAAAGAAGAGAAACGATGAAAGAGCGCACTCTGCGGGATGCCGTCGCCAAACCCCTCCTTACAAGACCTTGCTGGGGCTAGTCGATTCATTGATTCATTGTCCTATGAATCACTTAGACGTATCCGGAACAGTTGCAATGCAGTAATTTTCAATATTCCAGATCGCCAACCAATGGAAAAGTGTCAAGAAAACATACTGAAGACGTGCAACATGGATCACCAGACTAGGAAAAAAGACCCAACAAAAATCATGCCCGCTCCTCATGCAATTCCAGGACAAAAATGTCGCCCGTGAATTCATCAGGAAAAAATACCATCGCTTTAAACACCCTGTACAAATCTACAAGGATTGCGGAGGATAAAACACCGCTCCAACGTGGGGTACTTGGTCTCCAAAAGGGGGCAAACCAGCCTCCCCCAGCGCGCAAACCATTAAGTCCCCCTGTTCACGATCACAAACCCCCAAACCTTCACTTAAACATGAAGTTGACTTAGATAAGTCACCCTCCTAACCTCCCATCGAACTTCCACCTAAAAATTGCACCTTGAACCGTCGACTTCGGGGTGCAAGTCCCCACTGCAATCATCTACAACCCCATCTTTAACGTCCCAGCGGAAAACTGTCAATGAGGCGGTCAGTATGGTTAGAGCATTCAGTCTGCCTGCTCTAACCGCCAGCCCTAAAGCTGGTCCTATTGGTCCTCTCGCCCCTAGACACCAGCCCACCCAATACACCCCAAATTTGTCGCCGAAATGGACGCTACCAGCGCTATCTACGCCCAAGAGGCCACAACACGCACCTCGTATCACACAACTAAGAAAAGCTGACCCAGATGTCATCACCACTTTAGTAAACAAACCAACGCACCAAGATATCAAAGGCTGACTAGGTCCTTCAAGTCCTCCGGTTTCCACCTTTCACACCCCAAAACAGCTACCCAGCTTCAATTACATGCAAACCTATTAGGCCAAACTGGTTTCTCCCGGCAACCTTCTGGAGATATCGTCAAGTGCCACTCCATCCCGCTGCATCTAGCCCCAAAGCAAACTCAATGGATGCCACCCAACATACAACGGCACAAACTGTATTTCAAACCCGGAAACCATGTGAACTACAGACCAAGTTTGTTGTCTCTCCCTGATTACCCATATCTCTCATGTACCCAAACAAGTCCCCCATTTCAGAAATCCGTGCCTTTTCTGCCAAACGCTTTTCTTTTCCTAAACTACCCTCCTCCTGTCCTATCTCCCATGCTAATGGCCCACCCTACTGTCCCTATGCAACTGAATGTGCGATGAATAACATGACCATGTTGGAAATGTCCCGTGTGACTGAATGCGACGTGGACTGATTACATCACCTCGGCCCACGAGTGAACAACCCACCAGAAGTCATGCCAAACTCGCCTGGCAGGTCATCTACCGTCCGCTCCAGGTCATGTTGCCCTGGGCCAACGATCCCCCATTCGAATGATGCAACACTCCTCCAGATAAAGGAGGCCCCAAATGAAACCAAATTGGTTGAAACTAAGAAAGTTGACTCTCCCCAAGATGGTCAGCAAACAAGAAACCGAGCTTCAATCCCCGCGACACCCATCAGCGGAAAAAGCTCTTCAGGAAAATTTTCGCTACTATTGTTAAATGCACGCTCCATGTTAAAGAAAATTAAATATATTCGTGTTCTCACACTCTCGTCAAACTTTGATTTCGTACTTATCACGGAGACGTGGCTAAATAACCACACTCCTGACAACGCCATAATAATTCCCGGCTATAAATACTTCAGGAAAAGCCGGGAAGCCCAGTGTGGAGAAGGCTGCCTTATCTACGTCAGAGAATCTATACCAGCTGCTTTGTGCCAGGATACCATGCTAGATACAATCCAAGATTGCGCCTGGGTTAGAGCCGAGATGGGCAATGAAGCCTTTCCTGTTAGATGCGTCTCGCGCCCCCTATCTCTTGCCAAAACGACTTTTTGATTATAACACAACAAATGAATACTGCTTCTGACCTACCAGGTCCCAAGCTTCTTGCTGTAGATTTCAATGCACTTGGCATATGTTGGTTCACGCTCTCCACCCCAAATTTCTTGACCCTCTTCCTTGAAAGCATCCTTCATGGTGGCTGGACCCAATACGCAACCAATCTAACAAGAAACCTTAATGTTCTTGATTTGATATTTGCGATAGGCTTAACTGACGTTCATACGTCCACTGAGTTTAGCCTACCTGGGTGTGACCATTTGCCTGTTAGCTGTTCGTTTACATTGCCCCTCCTGATTAGGTGCCCATTACCTAACCTACGGTCGTATTTCAGAGCTGACTGGAATCCTCTACCTACCCTGGTTCGTAATTCAAACTGGGACGCGCTTTTTCTATCAACTAAAGTACAACCGGCCGCTGATCAGTTCTACTGCAACATGCAAAATTGCCTTGAAGCCATTACTCCGTCCCACACGCTAAGCATGCCGCCCAAAAGAAATTATCGTAACCGAATAAACTGTAAACTCGCTAAACCCCAGCGGGCCTTTTCCAAGACCAGAGATTTTTCATTTTTCCTGCAAATAAGTCGATTAACTGAAACCCTAGAAATAGTACTGGACCACAGAAGCAAGCAGCAGGAGCTGCAAGCTTTAAACCAGCCAAACCCAAACACAGCACTGGCAAAACTGCTTAAATGCAGAACTAACTCGGGTTCTCAGCTATTCAAGTCTCGTATATCATTCAAAACAACAGATATGTAAACAATCCACAGGAGATTGCAGAATCTTTTGGTGAATTCTTTGCACCTGCTCTGGTAAACGATAACAATCACTCTACCCCATGTGGTACTCAAAAGTTGTATTTCTTCCGAAGGACGTAGGCCAGATGGTGGTAAAAACCAAAATTGGTTACTACTCTGGACCTGATTCATTGCCTCAGGCTGCTTTGCATTAGGTGGGAGCGTTATCCCAATTTTGTTAGCAAACATCTTCAGTTTATGCATTCAGTGCCGCACCTTCCCGTCACAGTGGAAAACCTCTGTGATTATATCCGCTCACAAAATGGGCACGCGCCATGAGGCTGTAAATTATCGCCTAATAAACCACACCCCTATAGTTTCCAGGATCATGGAGCGCCCGATTAAGAATAGTCTTTTGGCCTACCTTCCGGAACATAAACTTATTAACCGTGGTCAGCATGGCTTCCTTCGTAAGAAACCCTGCGCTGCTTGCCTGACTGACTGCCTGAACACTATCACCGAGGCCTTGAGTACTGGGAAATCAGTTGTAGTAATCTATTAGACATGACGAAAACCTTCGACAAAGTATCCCACCCTAGGTTGCTAAGTAAAATGGCATTCTACGGTATTGTTGATCCAATGCTGTCGTGTTTTTCATCTTATTTGTCATGTACAAAGCAGATAGTTCAAATAAATGGCTTAATATCTGAGCCTAGATCAGTGTCCAGAGGTGTGATCCAAGGCAGCGTCCTGGGCCTCCTGCTCTTCCTGTTGTACGTTAATGATGTCTTCGATGTTATTCGAAACGGCACTCCGTTTCTCTTCGCAGACGATATCAAAATTGTGTGCACCTTTCGCCCTGAATCTTTAGAATTCACCATAAGTCACATATCACAAAACTGAGCGTCACTCAACTATTGGGCAAACGACTGGATTATGAAATTTTCCGCTGAAAATGCAGAGTCATGGGGTACAATGCGTTATACCCTAAGAGAATTCAAGCCTGAAACCGAAAACTTCCCTGTTAATTACCAAGTTCGCGACCTGGGCTTAAATTATTCCTGCATCTTAAACTTCTCGGGGCATACTCTCGCACAAGTCGCGAAAGCAAACAAATTAGTGGGGTTGTTACATTGAACTCTGAAGTTGAACGAAAGCAAGCTACATCCTTTCAGGGCCCACGTCAGACCCATTCTGGAGTATTGCTCTCTAGTCTGCTCTAACATGAGGCAATGAGACAGAGTGGCGACTGAAATCGTCCTGCGTGCATTTACCAAGCAGTAAATTGGCTACTCTACAAGCCTAAATTACATGGAACACTGTGATTCACTGAAAATAGATCCCTTGGGGCTCCGACGCACAAGAGTAAGCCTGGTACTTTTTAACAATATTATCACAAGGGATAGATGCATCTCTGCACCTCGTGCTAGAAACCCACTCTTATACTCTCTCCGAAATGCGAATTCCACTATAGCTGTCCCAGTTCCAAAGATTTCCGTTAGAGCCAACTTCTTTATTGTTAGACATTCGTCACTATGGCATAAACTCCCCAACGGTTGCGCATTGTGTTACCATTATCTACTGCATTTAAAAACGAAGTACCTATGGTAGCTACTGTACCCTTTCTCATTAATCTATACCACTCATACTCACTTGAGGATCACGCATATGAAATTGGATTAGGCTTCTGAAAAGCGCATTGATGTCACCTGGTTCATTGCGGAAAGGAAAGTAAATCTCCCTACTAATGTCACTAGGAATCAACACAACCTCTCCCACTTCAAACACAGCGCCGATACCAGCGCATATTACTTAGTTACGTGCAGTTCCACGTCGGATGCATCTCACCGTTCCTCTGCCTGAAAACTCGTTACCTATCGCTCAATAGTCTGACTTCATATCCATAAACATTGTCGCTATAACTGCGTATAGGATGGCTCACCCACAGCCCTCTCCCGCAAACTGACTTTACTAATTCCAACGCCGTCGCCAACACGGTGTGGCAACCATAAACTGCAACCGTCTTTCAAAAATAACATTCACTATCACCGTCACCCTTACTTTTCATTAACTCTTCTTTTTATGCAAATGACTGGCCCGTAGAAATCACCTTGTTTCTGAAGAACTCAAACGATACCCTTCAGACGAAATAAGGTAAACGTCTTGGATTCTCTCTCCATCATGCCTCGGCGATATCTGTCCATTTCGGCTAATTCAGACCTCAACCTATCGCCACGAATATACAGTTCTATGCGGTATCTTCTCTCCCCATAGTGACCGTTTACATCTACCGTAACCCACTGGCCCCGACCATCTCTTGTTTCGAAAGGCACGGCCTCCCACAGTGAAATATAATCCTTGATTTCCAAGTAGAATTTACTGAATCCCTACTGTAGATATCTTTGTAGTTCGATCATTATTTATATCAACAGCGGTTATTCCCTGCCCGTCCTATTAAATCCCGCCTCAATCTCCTTACACATAGCGCAGAACATCCTACCAAATGCCGGTTCATTCTGTTTACTCATAGCGCAGACGATATATACATTAGATTGGCCAGCCCATCTATTTAAATATATATATGTATATGAAAAAGAAAACCCGGATTCCTCAGTCACCGTCCATATATTTTGGATTGCATTATGCGCCCTAGTAACTTCTTTCTCTGAGCTGCCCATAAGATTGCTTGCTTCTTAATCCGCAGCTGGAAACTAGGCCAGACCGCCGTCCATCTATTTTTTCTCTCTCTTCCAAGCCGAATAGTTCTGTTTGGATGGAAACACTTACCCCATGCTCTGACGATTATCCAATGCTTACCCTACCATATTTGAATTCCTTCCCCCACACCACGAGTACACCGGTGTTACCACAGTAGTGCGGGGCGCAGGCATATCCACCACTTTGGCCGGCGCATATCGGGCGGGCAGCTCGGCTGCAGCGGCGTGCGGATGCAAATAGGTCGGCGGATTACACGTCTTGAATTCACCCTCAATCGGTGTTTTCAGGTTGGGTGGCCAGCACTCGGTCAGCCCTACCCATTAGCACTGTTGTGGTAAACAGCAATGAGGCTCAAAAGTTCATGTGCACTATTTCATACTCGCTTCTTCTTGCTCCTTCACAAAATTCTTCTGCCAAAATCGCACAAAGCGGACTCACGAATGGAGAGATTTTTACTGGCATCTGATATAAGCTGACGTTCACAATGCAAACTGCAGTACACCGTTCTTCGCTGTGACTTGTTCTGGCTGTTTTTTTGCAAATTAGAGTGTTATTAGAGTTGTATTTCAGTATTTTTAGCATAATTAGAACCGTTTTTCTAGTTGAAAATAGTCCCTGAATTTGTTTGACCATTAACCTCTCACCTCATCCCTCGCCGACCATTCTGTCGATATTTGCCTCAAGCTTGGACCGTCACATATTCAACTCCCGCCTGGACATATACTAAAAGTCTTTATGATGCTAACCACATATTCTACCTGTCTATCGATCTACTTTTAGGAGAAATTTTCCCAATTAGCCTCACCTTTACGCTCCCGCATTTTTGACATCATTCCGTTGTCTGTTACCAAACGGTTATAGCCTCTCATAGCCATTCCAGACATCCTCGACTTTATGCAACCCGTACGATGATTTCACCAGCCGAAACAAAGCGACGTCAGCGCCGCACCGTAGCACTAAGAAAACCCTTAAAACCCTTGATTCCCATTAAAACATGCTCAGTCCCGCTTATTGATATATTTAGTAATTCTCGTCCCGAAACCCTTGATGCCTCGAAAAGACTAAGGGACCTAGAAATAAAAGTACAACAGATCGAGGACCTGTCATTGAAATTGTCCCCATTAGTCAGCTTAAATGAACTTTCCAGTGAAAACAATGCCAGCAATCTAGCTGCCACAGGAGGCTTTTTCGACTCCGTAACTAAGAAAGCTCACAAACTTATTGCGAAAGCAAAGAACGCCGTTGTCTTTAATGTACCCGACCGCCTCCCACTGCTATTGGTCCAATCTACCATTCACAATGTTTGTAGCATGGCCCACCACTCCTTTCCGTGTTCTAGGCTCCGGAAAAATCCCCCAAGAATAACTGTCCAATTTTATTTCAATTTCGTGATGAACTTCAGCTAGGGTGTTTACAACAAACAAGGCGAACATTGATTACTATAAACCTCATAAAAAAATCAAGATCTTTACGGATAAAGCTCCGTTCCAGAGAGATATATTACGGTCACAGAAGTTTACCGCAACTTCTCAAGTTGGCAGGGCTTCCGTTGTATCAGGCGCTCCCCCTCTGGCCAGTTCGCTACCAGTTCAGTTTCCTCCTGATGGGCTCAATCCCGGGTCTGATGCCAAGGTTTCAACTAACCTACCTTCGCCCTGTGACAGTCTCCATCACGCCACATCTCCGGCTATTCCGTTCCCCGTCACCCCTACCAGGACCATTATACAAACCCCATCGAAACTACAACTTCAAGCAATTTGCACAACCGACCTCTCCCGTACTTACGCCGCTCAATTTCCTGCCCAATCTCTTCACCCCACAAATCTGTTACTAGACTGTCTGAGAATAAATCTGATGATAGCAGTGACAGCCCACCTTCGCTTATGCCTGCTGCGAAATTGGTAATCCCTCGACATCATCTCCTTTGGTCGCAACCAATAATGGTAGATCTAGATGAAACTCAGTCCGCTTCACCCTTCCAACAATCCCGCAAACGTGCTAATCTCAATCTACCGAATCTGGCACCCCAAGATAAGAGCACTGACGGTATAACCACTCAGATGATTGCCGTCTCATCGATGTCTTTTCAGGCCAATGTCAACCGCTTGGCATATACCCCATCCCAGACACGTCCTCAGGCGCTTCCTCAGCCTTCCGTCAGCATGGCACCCAGCCAAGATCAGTTGAATTCCACAGTAAGCGCATAACAATGTCCTATTCAACCAACCATAAAACCCCGCACTTCATTAGCCATCCTGCTAATTCAGTAGGTCAGCCTGTCTATACACCTCGACTGTCTGGCACCCTCGGTACACTCAACTCGAGTAAGCCATCCCGGTATGAGCTCTGCCGAACCGGAAGGTCCACAAACTCACAAAGGCCTACTAACCGCCGCTTACAATCACGGGTTGATTGGCCCACTGTAATCATGCCTTCACTATCCTTCGGTAACAGTTGTCACATTCCAGCATTATACTAATGCCCCTCCATGTTTAGGACCTGCCGCTTATCCTTCCTACTTCTATCCACTTACCATTCAACCCTATTTAGATCCATTTCCGCCACTCCAATGCCCCTTTCCTAATACTGCACGCCTAAATCCTCACTTCAACTACCAGTATCCTCATAGTTCTGCACAATTTAACCCTGGATCCTCTCAGGCTAACTGGCAAAAATTCAGATAATTGTATTTCGCCCTTTGAGCCAAAACCTATCATGAAACCCATTTCCAAACGCTTACCCCAATTGCCTCAACCAGGAAGCAATGCTCTCCTGATTCCTGCGAACTGCAAAAGTAACGCCTATCCTGAAAAATGCATGCACATACCTGCTAACCGGCTTTTTCTCTGGCATTTTCCAAACTCCCCTCGTTGCTAACCCCCTAGATTGGCAGTCCCGCCGTGACAAGGTAACAATTTGGCCACCTAACACAGTCCCACCCCCGCTGATACCACATCCCCATACTGGCATCCTCTAACAACCGGCTAATCAACTCCCAAGTTTTTTCTACCACTTGGTCTTCAGCCCAGGAATCCATTAAAAAAGCGGTCCCTCGCCGGCCAATATACCTAACTCTACTGAACTTACTCCCTTATTACAGCTATACACTACCCGAAACTATAATGCATCCCTTGATTATTTGACCCTCACCGAAACCACCTCTTGGATATCACGTGGACTTAAATGTTCCAGTGAATGTTCCCTACTCCTCCTGAACTCCCGTTCACTGACTCATAGAGTAAGGGGGCTGAGACTGTTAGCAGCTAAAACCTCTTACGATATTATTTTGGTAACAGAGAATTGGCTAACAGATCACAGTTCCACTCCGTCTTTTTCACCGGCGGGTTATGCGCCCTTCCAAACCAATAAATCAAATCGTAGAAGAGGTGGTTGCCCAGCCTACCTAAAGGAGTTACACGAGGCTTCCGTTCTCCATCACTCACTTCTTGATTCTATCCCTGACACCATTTGGCTTCTGGTACAATTACCCAAGCTCCCAATCCACATAGGATGTACATACTGACCACCAAACTTGAATAGTTCTGATGTTTCTCGTCTAACCGAAGCCCTCATTTATCTTTCTGGTCTCCCCCACAGCCGCCAGATAATTGCAGGTGATTTCAATGCCCCTAAAATTTATTGGTCCTCTTTATCCGCTCCACCTACCCTACTCATCTATGTTCCTGAAAAGCACGCTGAAGGATGGACTCAGCATGTGACTACGCCCACAGAGTTCCAGAATATCTTAGACCTAGTTTTTACGCATAGCACTCCTAATGTTAAGGTTTCAGTGATAAAACCTTTCCCTGGAATTGACCACAAGATGGTCACGTGTAGCTTCCCTCTCCGTAACAAACTTTCCCCACCAATGTGTACCCACTATGCTGTCTCTTCCTATGTGTCGACTCGTTGGGACGAAATCCCTGACGCTCTGTGAACCCTTGATTGGTCCGATTTCCTTTTATCGCCTGACCCGCAGAGAGTGGCAGACGACCTTTACGCAAAACTTCTTTTTACTATTAATCGTCTGTCCACTCCGACCACTCAACATGAACCCAAGAAGCTTAGTAGGGTTTGTCAGCTCCAGGCGAAACATTTGAAGGCTCAAAAAATCTTCAACAAAATGGGAGACTTCCCGCTTTTAATGCAAGTCAACCGCTTGCAACAAGAATTTCTTATGGATTCCGAACTAAGGTTAAAAGACAGGAAATGCTAGCTCTTGGGTCGCCTAACCCAATTCGGAGGACC
>LUCM01001242.1:107984-128029 GCA_008360955.1 Fasciolopsis buskii
CATTTTTTGGCCATTTGTTCTCGAATACTTGTCTTATGCAATTTGCGTGACGTTCCCTCTGATTGTCACCAACTCCATCCATTTATCGCAATACCACTGCTCGCCATCTCTTCAGCTTAACGTTTCCGTCCATTGCGTAACGCTCCCGACGTTTGGGGACACCGGAAATATATCGACATCCACCGTTGAGCTCCGTCCATGCTGTGTGCCAACAATGAACACTTGGGTGCGCTTAATCACGAAATGACTCGTAGTCCGCTGCTTGCAAACAGTCCCAGGAAACTCTTTTTGGTCTTTAAAAATTAGCTTTCTAATTTTGCTTTTCAATGGCATACTTTTACTTTTCCCATTGCTTTGCAGCATCTCATTTCAATTTCCAGTGAGCTTCTGCAATAACTCAACATAGCTCCCAACCCCTTATCCCATTCGATTTCTATCATTTACATTTCCTGTGAATCATCCTTGTAAAAATTTAATCTTGCCTTGCGCATGCCTCTGGCAAATCAAGAAGTATGCTTTATTATTATTATTATTATTATTATTATTATTATTATTATTAATATTATTATTATTATTATTATTATTATTATTATTATTATCACAGGTTTTTGAGTTTGAAGTCTTTCGGCATAGTGGTGTGCCACGGGTAGATCCCTCTTAAAATGGTTCGGACTGTTACATTTACTCGGCGATCAGAGATTGTTAGTCATAGGTATTTACTTTATAACACTAGTTTATTATGTTCTCTTGTGCCCTCAGACAGATTGCCGGGGAAACGGAGGCTAATTGTTAGTGTGACCCTTCGAATACTGTATGCAACCATAGGACCCATACTACCTAAAAAAATCCAATGACCAGTAGCTAAAACGATGGCCGCACATCAAGGGAGGTTATGCACTGAGAACTAAGAATTCTGGCCTCCATCGGAAGACGAAAAACTAAATATAAAACTAACTTAAAGTTTGTGAATAGCATTCAGGCTTGTGATCTTTATAACTTGCTCTAACATGTGACAAAAAGAGACATGGCCGAAAGCCTCAAAGTAGTGGGTCTTGCCAGAGTTGATAGCCGGGTTTTAACGGGCCGATTTTTGCCACTTCAGCGTAGATTGCCGGAGACTGCTGTTCGCCGGACTTCAGCCGGAGCGGTTTCTTATGCTGGAGGACAGTATTCTAAGACTTGAGAATAGGAAAGCATTTTGGGAAGATCACCTCTTTTCTCTGTCTTGCACTTCTGCGATAATGCGTAAGTGTGCACATTATTTTGAGTAGGATATCAGTGCAAATATACAGCAGTTCAACAATCAGAAATATTTAAATCTCTCGCCACATCAAAAGACAGGGGTAACCGTCGATAAGACACGGATCTTCACACTCGTTGGACGGGTGCGATCGCTTTTGTTCTCTGCATGCTTAATTGAACTGGCCAGAATTTATTAAACTTGAAGTTTCCACCTGAGTAACCCAACATCCTCACTGGTAGCTTTAGATATTCTTCCAACGATTTTATTCCCGTGACTGGAGTTCCCGTGAACTGGGAACGATAAAAGGGCTAGAAAGATTGATAAACACAACACGGACTGCTATTGTTTTAACAGGCCAAATAAGTTATCACCTTGACTGAAATGCTTTGCGACTTTTCGTATTTGATGTCACACTATGAGGAAAGTGTTTAATCGCTTCCAGAGGACAAGATCTAAAAGCCAAAGCCCTGTAAATTCAATAAGAAGCCGAGAAAGTTCAAGCAAAATAAAATCTTTTACTCGTGATTTTTTGGGGACAAAGTTTAAAGATTTACCCAAGTTACACAAAGCGGCCTGGAAAGGCGACATTAAAAAAGTCCAGTTGTTGGTTAGAAGAGAACCAATCACTTGTGATAGAGAAAACAGGTGAGTCGTTTGATTTTTTTGTTTATATTGTTTAAAGGACTCCGCTTCATATCGCTTGTTCAAAAGGCTATCATGAAATTACGAAAGAACTGCTGGAATTTAATGCTAAGGTTAACGTCACTGATAATTTCGGAAAAACCCCTCTTTTATGGGCGATCGAGGCCAAAAGCTCCGAATGTGTAAAGTTGCTCCTGGATTATCACGCTGACCTCACGTTCAGGGATGCAAGAGGTGATGCTGCCATTCATTATGCTGTGAACCAGAGTTCAATTGAAATCGTATCTATTTTGTTGTCTGCTGGAGTATCTGTGAATACGCACAACGAGGTGGGTAATGGATAAGTATGGCCATTTTAGTTTTGATTTCTCAATTGTGACGTCATTAGATGAAAGTCGAAAAGATTCAGCTGCTGTGATATAGCTGCATCTAGTAACATATACCACTTGATTTTGCGTCTAAAATTCTCCGGATTACTACTCTGTCGAGTTTCAAAGTCAACCAACGTAAAAATGGGTTAATGAAAGTTTTCACAATTTTGGCACTTTTCTTGGTTGAAGGTAAATGCAGCTCAAGTGTCCACGATTTAAAATTTACAAACCATAATCCACATGGTAAATGGAGTGAGAGTGACTGGTTCTGAATTTGATTAGGCAAAGGCTGAGTAAGACTAAAAGTTTGTGGTTCATAAGATACCCCAATGCGATAGTTGGGTGATGTGGCTCACTCTCACAGTTAAATGCATTCCATACTTTTCAAGTATCGCTTCAAACTATCTTTTAGGTAATTACTCGCCATCACTTCTTTTTATTTTTGGTTGGTGATGTTCTGACGTAATAGTCAGAGTTTGTAGAACCGACTTTCCCAACTCAAACCTTGTATTGCGTTTGCTTGCCTTTAACCTATGTAACCGCCTGTGGGTCACTCTTTCTCGGCTCCACTGCAATACTGGCAATCCTGACACTTGACCGGTACAAAGAAAAGACAGTCGGAAGCGGTAGCAGGTTGAATATATTTTGGCAGGACCGTACGAGCGGGGCGTGCGTGAGCAATGCACAAATGGCAACCGCGCTTGGCGGTCAACGTTCGGTTGAACAAGCTAGCCGGAGTAACGAAGCCATGTTCCGCTACAACTTGTAGAATTATAAAAATGAAATAGAAATTATCTGGAATTATATTTTCGAAGCGTACATATAATTGTAAATTCATTTACATAATTTAAGCCTTACGCTTACGGTGGTGTATACAGCTATGGTTATAATTGTGTGTATAGACAATCACAAAAAACTAATGGGTGTTTGGAATACTCGTCCCCCTTTCTGCTGCGGTAAAACAAACCGCTTTTTTTCTCAAAGTCGATATATGTATCTCAGTTACATCGATCTGAAAACGAGAGTGATGCCAACGCAGCAACACTTACAAAAGTGAATAAGATGGGTAAAACAACAGTAATAATAATAAATGGCAAACCAGGCGTTTTTGTGTTTTCACGGTTTGCATTTTGTGACCATTTTTTCGGTTTCGGCGTTTAAGGAGGACGGGTTCTACAGACAGGCTATGAGGAGTTCACACTACTGGCCTTGGTTTTGGACCATATATCACAGCACCTTCAACCACAAAACAATTCTCATCTTTTGGATTAAACCAGGAACGCGGAAAGAACCAACCGAGGCCAAACCCGAAGCTGATTTCTCAATGCATGTGAGCCAAGTCACACCATGATCGTCACGTTGCTTCTCCCAGCCCTGTCCAGCGTGTGCCAAAAAACCACGGGAAGAAAGACAATGGGTAGATAACACATGTTCAAGACACTGAATGCGATATGAAACGGTTGCCTCAGTCAGAGAAACAACTGTCTGCACCCAAGATACAAAGACACATTTCGTCATTGCTCACCTGATGTCACACCGGACTCGAACAATGCTTCGGACACAACGGTGGTCGAAAACAGGAAGTGGCCTGGCATCTTCAATGTGGATAGGTCATTTCACGCAAACGTGATGAAATACACTGCAAACTGTGGCACTGTTCAACCTTCCATCGAGGGGAGGCAAGATGTCATGGTGTCGCTGCGAGTACTGCAGATTAGGGAAAAATTTTACAACTAGTGCTGTGAGCTTGTTTTCAACACCGCCAGATGTGATAAGGCTCCCGAGGTACTTGAAACTATTAACTGCCTCGGAGTACCGCACCCTCGAGAAAAAGAACATGAAAATCTCCGCCTTTAAATAGGGCTGGGGAAGGCCCATCGGAGCCCGGTGCTTTATGACATCCCAAGACTTGGATTTCCCTAAAGATCTCTGTCTCAGTTGGTGGGTCTGTTTTAACAAGCCACGGAAGCTCGTCGAAATAGTTTCGGGAGGGGTTGACACTGTGAGCCACCTGGATTTTGCCTGAACATGCTCCGTTCAGCGTACAAGAGGTTGCTGCTATTTGTTAATAGGCAAACCATCAGCTTCACAGGTCGCGCTGTTCACACCCACTAATTTCTTGCGGTATCTCTGATGAATTGAAACAACCTATTGGAGTTTCCCATGAAGGAAGCATGTTCCAACTCCAGAGCTCATTAAGATCACCAGATTTAGCAATCTTTACGCAGGGTTTGACTGGCTTTACGGCTCTTTATGAGCCGTGCTTCATTATACTCGCTACCAGCTGGGATGGTCTGACGTGTGCCAAGAAGGCACAAAGACTCAACATAAATTTGTGTCACAAGCCGACGGGTAGTAACAAAACTATCTGAACTAGCAAAATGCAAGACGGTCAGTGCCAGTACTTTTCAAGCAGTGCGCTTTAAAAGTCGATAGGCTAGTCGTATTAGAAAGCCTGTTGCAATCTAACTGACGCCGCACGATGTGTGTTGAGCCCCACCCAAAGCACATGGACAACCTGGTGCATACTCAAGCATAGTCGTTGTCGAAGGGAGTTTTCTAGTACGATCGGAAGTCTTGCAGATAGCCCCGCCACTTGTAACTGGCGGCAATGTGGTTGATTTGAGTCCACCGACGAGTGGAAGAGGGTGAATGCCAGGTGGCGTACTGGCAATTGGGATATATGGAGCTCGTACTGATGAGAAACAATTGATGATGTGAGAAAAAAGCAAGAACTCATTTACCGGTTTCAAAACCATAAGATTCGAAACCAAAAAGGATTCCTAATTTCTCCTCATTCGAGGAGAGCCGATTTATTCGAGAATTTGTCATCTTTCAAAATCATAATGTCACCCTGCCTTACTGTACTTACTGGGTCTTGCAACGTTCCGTATAACGTGTCTTTCATTTTATCTAGGCTGTAATCTGTTGGCACTTTTCGTGAGACGCAAAACAATTTGTGTCTATCAGACCAGCGTTTATTCAATCAGCACAAACCTCTGAGTCTCACTCCGCACAGCCTGACTGGGATCCAGGCAAGTAGTGGAGCCTCAGTTCTCTCACTGAGAGTCATACCGGCATCAGCGAAATCAGAAGCCACAGCCCCAGGGTCCCCAGTAAGGCGCAGACAAAACCTCACGGAAGGTCTAGATCGGGATGTCAGTTGGTAGACAAAGCTGAAGTCTTGAATGCGAGTCTCTTGGATGCAAAATACATTGATAGCTCGGGACTCCAAAGTAAGACCTTAACATCTCGGTTGACCTGCACGGATCAGTGTTCACACATTGGGTTTAGCTAGTTTAGAGGAACATCCACGACAAAGAAGTCGAAAGTTTAACGAGACCGAACAGTCAAAAGAAGCTTCGTCAGCAACAGGGTTTTGACTAAATGATGGCTTCTTGAAGTTTGGCTGGTCTAAATTTCATCGTGTTATATAAGTTCTAATCAAATTCCGCTCTATGAAGAAGCTATTGTGAGCTGGTTGTTTACCTCAGGTATTAAAATTGACTGGACGGATTAAAAATGCACGTTATTTGGGCAAGGTATCCGTGCACATGAACGTTGCGTTGGTTAGCAGGGCCCAAGTTTCCCAAATGATTCACATTCATGCAACTTTTAAAATTACCAAAACTTTGGTGACTTCTTTTGATGCTGTGCAACATGTGCTGGATGTGTTTTTGTAAATGATCCACTGGTGTTTCTCGGATCTTCTTCCTACTGAATGTTTTTTGAAGTATCCCATCCATTTAGCGAGGAATACCACTATCTTTTGTTACCCAAAGGAGCAAAAGGGAACTATTGATATTTGTGAATTTCGGTTTTGCAAACTGTTTGAGACTTTTGTCATTGATAAACAGCTTGCCTGACTTGAGTCAAATAGCGACTGAAAAGAATTTCGATAGGATTTCCATTTTTGCCCAGTAATTCGCCAGGATGAGAACTGATTGTCATTCTAAGTGATATCTGCCAGTACAACAATCAAATTCTTGAAAAATAGTTTTAGTGCAGTTCCTGTTTGCAATATTTTAAAAAAGAATATTCCTCCACAAGACAGAATGAGGGTAGATGATTTCCGATTATCGAAACAGACGTTCACGATGTGCTGTGGATGTGAATAATGTTATCACAAAACATTGAACAGTTTATTTTCACATCGGTTTACACCTATAAAGCAACAAACGTGTTTCTGCAGTACATGCCTCTTCCTTTGGTGGTCACTACCAAATCCACTTTGATTGATGTCTCTTACTGTTATGTTTGATAAATTATTTTGCATTACGGCCTGTAGGTTGTGGCCCGAGGCTTATTAATTTTAAGTGATTTATCAATCATAATCGCACTAATATTCTTGTCGGCAATCTACTCGCAACCGTTGGAAGATTTTTATGTTATTTACATTATCACGGATTCCGAAAGAAGTGACTTCAATACCGACTTAAGTTCTTCATCAGATGGATCCCAACTAACTTTGGGAAAAGATGCTAATAAAATAAGTCAATACTGATGCGGGTAATAACAAACTCATCAAGATTTGGGGATCTTATTGCCATGTAATTTTTCTGGAAAACCTCGTAGTCTTTCAGGTATAACTGGGATACTGTTGGGGGTGCAGTAGTCGTAAACCAAAAAGTCATCATCTGCAAAGCTCCTCTTTCTGCTTCTGATTTCACTCACCGATAATGTCAGCCAATATTTTATGTACACCAGCAAAAGTGAACAAAACACTTTCTCGTATCGATCTGCGTTCGCATGACTTTTATTGGGTGGTTGTTGCTCTATTTAACGGGAGGGGGGCAACTTAAGACCTCGACTTGGGAATTAGCTTGGAAGAAACACTTGCAAAATGCTTGCCAAAATTAATTTTCATTATGACAATATATTTGCCTGCTATTTGATATGGCGACTTCATAGGGTTCAGAAATCATGACCAAGTGGTTTTCATGGGTGGACTTTAAATCGTGCATCTAAGAATGAGAATCATTCAAATGTTTTCAGCACACTATTGACATTTGCTGACAAAGTGGACACTTTTCCGCTAAACGTTTCTAACCGCGGGGTTTTTGCCTCATTTTGCTCTTTTATTTGGTTGTGTTGATTTTGTTGGCCTATTTTTTTCAGACAAACATTGGTTTTCTGGACCATGAGATAAGTTGATATGATTATCTGGCGGTCTTTTTTTCTCTGGCATACAACCATGGTAGACCCAGAAATTATTGCAGCACCTTTTCATGGATGCATGCATCAGGATAGGAGTCTAAAGGGCGAAACCGTATGCGACAAAATTTGGGACATTTTGTGTGCTCTTTTAAATCGTGTATCTTAGAGAATGACGTTGGATGTAGTCCATTTTTAATCATTTTGCTCAACTTTGACGAGGGCATAATGACTCACTTCAATCTGTTGTTGCACATCATACAAGTATGCTAGACGACAGCAGCCGTTTAATTCACAAGGAATTCTACCAAGAGAAACATCTGTAACGGAAAACGAATTCGTTCTACCGCAAGATTGCAAACACGAAACACTTCTACGCTCTTTTTGGAACTGAAGTTAAAGTGACGAACTTGGGAAGGTACGTTTATTTGAACAACATATACGGACAGTAGCAGTGAAGAACGAAGTACAATTATTGATTTTTCTGCCAGATGTGAATACGAAATAGTTGATGTGTTGGAGCTACTCTTTCCACGTAGTTGAGAGTTGCTTAATTTTGGAGTACGTATCCGATGAAGACGAAGGTTTATCGAAAAGATTTGCTTCTATGAAGGGCAAAACTCACAACTGCTTTCCGTTTGCCCTTTGCGTGGCTGAGAAGCATTTGCTAATCAAACCAGCGGTTTGTGTAATTAATACCTTTGACGACAGCTACAGACGCGGCACATGAAGTGCTTTAGATCCGATTTGATGGATTAGAATCTAAAAATATAATTGTCGATGACAACTTTGGTTCGAATGATGGTTCCATCATTCTCCGGGATGCTTTTTCGGTTGCCGCATTCTTCTAGGTTACGCAGCTGATTGATTCATATTGGGATGATGAGGACAAATTAATCGGTCTAAATTCACAGACGTTATTTAGCAAGTATATCCAACTGCGGACAAATGACATCATTTCCTATTTGTAAAAAAGGAACTGTTTTTGGGCAACCATCCAAAGATTCCTTTTGAAGAAGTGCTCGTGTTGTCAGTACCGTTTTGCACTGTTCATCAAATGCATGAACAGAGAATTCCTCCAAGTTATTGTGCACATTATTGGGCAAAGTTTCTCGTAAAAGGATCTGCTTGGTGGACAGGGAAAAATTTATGGAATTCACTCATCTTAACTGTTCTGCATCAGTTAGCGAACGACGGATTCGTTAAAAATCATACGGGACATCACCGGCGACCTCCGTAGCCCTCTCGCGTAGCACCTTTATATGCAGACATCCAGTTGGTACAGCTTTATTAGTACCAACCATCTTCCCTGTACGAGTCGGTCTCTTCGTTACCTCGAAGCACCTTGCGTGGATGCAGTTCACGACAAAGATTTTAGTCATGGCAATGCTCAAGTTTTCAGACGGAGACACCCCCACCGGGTGCCGCTGTTTTTCTTGCGGCCCCAATTTATTAAGCATTCTTGATCAATCATTGTCATAAGGATAAATAAGCCTATGATTCCCCTACTTGACTGCGTGCATCAAATACAACAGTCCACCTGGTTGAAAAAGCTTTTGGTCAAAGAGCCACTGCGTGGAAGGATTATTCCAACAATGGCCGCAATTCATGAACTGTATCTTGCATGCTGTCTTGCATATTTCGCGGTTTTACCGTATCTCTGAAAAGGCCGACAATGAATACGGTTTGCATATAGCGGTATGACTCCTAATCGGCCATAACTTGTTGAAGGGGGGTTTAAAAAGCGGGAATCTTTCCAAATGCAGCCACACTGCTTTCTAACATTCTTTTGAATAAATAAGGGAACGTATTTGCCAAAAATGATTAACTTCACTGGAAAGAGGAGAAATGTTCCAAGAAAAATACGTGGAACCTTTGAAATGATTAACTTTATCATATGCAATCCCAGCAATAGAATCTTATCGCCAAATGTACTTCAATCCATCTGGCAGGGCCTCGGCCTTTATAGGTTCTTTAACTGGCCGGAGAACAATGGTATCATCTTCGTCTAAAAGATGGTCGCTACATGTAAAACAAATGCTCACCGTCCATTTTTGGAGGCCGACGTTGGCCATCGTCGTCATGTTTTATTGTAGTCATTTAACGACCGCCTAAAACCCTGGCTGTCATGCGAATACTTTAACAGAAAATATTTTTCAATGAAAATAACTTACTCTCTGTCCAAAACATATTCACCCCCACTGACAGCAATAAATGCAGCGTTAGTCGCATTAGGTTGTTCTTCCTTGAAGCTCGCCTTGAAG
The DNA here is from genome assembly GCA_008360955.1 of Fasciolopsis buskii. Lineage (NCBI taxonomy): Eukaryota > Metazoa > Platyhelminthes > Trematoda > Plagiorchiida > Fasciolidae > Fasciolopsis > Fasciolopsis buskii. Next base: position 117,659 of record LUCM01001242.1, read on the forward strand.
GTTTCGCCGATTTTATTTAACTTCAACGGTTCAAAGAACACCACGTTTCTCTAGTCTCGAAAAAATCCACTTTGATATGCTTGAAAAGCCGTGCGCCCTGCGATTATTTTATTGGACATTGAATGACATGACAGTTTTGCGGAGAATGCCGCAACGTTGCTTCTCATATCTTTTTCTTCCCACTTCCCACCATTAGTTAGGCGTCAAAATCCGCCTTCTCAAACCAAATTATTGTGATTTCATTTGAGATATTCCTTCGTTTACACGGTTCTTTTCTTATTTGTTGAGTTCTTGTTATTTTCATTGATTTTTTTAAATTTCGTTTCCCAGCAGTTGGTGCAATGACGTCAGGACCAAAATTAGTAGATGTCCGCGTTAACTTACCAATCCCTAAAACTGAACTCTGTTGGTGGTTTACAGACTTAGAAGCTTGGGTGAATTTTGTATAGCAGTTCCCAAGAGCGACTGCCTGGATGTACACTGTTCTTCAAGACCAGTAAAGGTTGAATAATGAGTGGTCAGTCGTTGACTTTACTGCAGAATGTGAAAACTTTAACCAATAAAAAGGCCCATGTGGTTGCAGTTAGACTGTCGGGTTGGTATCCATGATATCCCCCAAAACGATGGTTGGAGGCACTGGATGATGTGGCTAAATCTCGGAGTCAGGGACGTTCTTGGATGCAAAATGTATTCTGTTCTGCAAAGTTATTCAACTTATTATTCCACTGTCAATCTTTCACCGTTTCAAATTATTTTTTCTTTTTGAGTAGTGGGTGCTGTGGGATAATAACCAAAGCCAGTGAGTCGAACTGAAACTGTTTTGGTCTCCCTGGTAGTAGCATTATCATGGCCCAAGAAGACGTCACATGAAGACGATTTCTGTGCCCCTTTTTACTCGAGATTAGGTGAATTATAATTCACTAGGCCTGTTCTCTCATACCAAGGCGATGCGATGTAAATAATAACATCAATCACATTTCATTTGTTAGATTGTACCAAGCTGACTTTGCGGCGTAAAAATATACCGGATCATTTTGCCTATTCTGTCTTTGGGACTGTGGTCACTGTTTCCCATAAGTCATCCTCAATAGGATTTTTTTACGTACTCTGTTGACCTTTATTATATTCGCCAAATAACTGAGTCACTTAAAAAGCTGTAGATTTAACATAAGGTTGCAAATTTTACAAGGTATGCCGGGGAGTGGCCAAATAGACTAGGCATGTCTCCAAAACCGTCAAAGACTGGAACATCAGATCTGCCGGCCCCTTTGATGACAGACGGGTACTCGCTGTCACCCGGCTAGGTACCACACTCGGCATATTAAAACCTTATATTTCGGGGTTAAGGTTACTGGCTAGCCCTCCCCCCATGTGGGTGGCCTCGATGGTTATGGAGCCTGCCTCTTTAAACTCCAATAAAGCCTCAAGCATGTCATTAAAATCCCACACTGAGATGCCATTTCTCCTTCATCCTACAAAAGTTGCAAAATAAGTGATAAGCCAATAATTGAAAAACAAAACGAACTACACGGATACCTGATCGAACGAGTATGAATTTAACGATCCTCAAAGCGCTCATTATAGTCAGAGGTGAACGTCTCGAGCTCCGAGTTGGCTAATAATTCCAAATATTTCTAAAAATGCTCCCAAATGACCGTAAGTCTCACACAGCCTCTGATGAGGCGGTCCTGTTTACTGCCCCGCCGTAACAAAGGCGGTTTTCACGAAAGTGAGAGGACAAAGGTGAGTTTTCGACTGTTCTAAGTGGATTGATTTATCTTTGGTAGTCGGTCCAGGGCAGATGTCCCAACCCTAATTCCAAACCAATCGCGAATGGCGTATTAAACCTGCGGCTATATGCTCACTTTTACCTTTGGTGAAAGGATGATATAGGCGAGGATGATGTGTGGCCTCATCTGAAGAACACATGAAAGGTGCAGCCAGTCACGGCTACAGCTGGTTACGGATCCTGAGCTCTGTTAGGCTGCCTAAGGGGTAAACTTCAAGTAACTAAAGGCTCCGGTTGTGGATTTCAAAAACCACTCACTTTGGCCTCGAGAGCTATGCATTTTGCTTATGCTACCCAATACTATCCTTACAAATGCCCGAAGCAATACATCAAAGAAAGCTTCGCGTTCAAAGCCATTTTAGTGACGTACTGGGTGTATTTCACGAATAATGGTAACAGCCCAACTTTCACGCCATTACTGAGATTTTACCAATATTCCGGTAGCAATATGATCAACAGTCTGACGCATAATTTTTTCGCATCCAGTTAGTGTTGGAGCCTGGCAGCAGCGATTCGTGAACACCACGCGGACACAAATTGTGGGTAAAGTAAATGATAATTACGTCGTGAATTGTGTCCCACGACTCCTAGCGCTGACATTCAGACATTATAAATCAAAAACCAAGTGCTATTACAGTGTACTTGTATAGTGGTTACCTGTAGGGACTAAACTGTTGAGGCACTGTATTTCCTGAGGACAGTATTGTGAGTTTTGTTGTTAGTGGCACCTTTCGTGCGGTTATTAATAGTTGCTAGATATGTGTACTCGATGCTCTCTTGTCCAACCATCCCCGTGCTATGCACTCCTTCATTATTTTCCCGCTGAATCAATGAGACCCTGAATGAATGATAAGTTCGTTTAGGAATTACAATATGATTCGTCGGAATCACCTGGCGTTGATAACCACAAAAGCGATCGTTTGCTTCCATTCATATACGAAACTTACTACTGACAACAACAACCCTTCCTTTCGGCCTCATATCCTCTATCCGAAGGTTAGTCTTGCCTGACGGACATACATTTTCTGACGAAGCACCGTATGAGTCCTAAGTAGACTTTTCATCCATTCACGTTCTTAACTATTCAAATGACGTTCTAGTCAGATAATGTCTCTGTCTTAAATTGATAACGCTGCAATCTGACAAGAAACTTTCTTATTTCAAAGTACTTCCAATAGTGTGGCTATACGGTAAACTTATTTCAATTTTGTAGATTTCATTCTCTATGTGATCTCATAATATATGATAGTAAAAACGTGATATGAAAGGTAAGTATATCCGATAGTTGTATAGTCAGGGAGTACTGCACGATATTGAAATCATTTAGGCCCTGTAAGAGTTTGCGCTTGAAGTAAATGAATAAAAGGTAGTTGTGATTTGTTGCTTAAGATTTAACCTTAGTTTCTGTCCCAAGTAGAGGAAAGAGCGCTGAAAATTGATGAGATCCTCAGTTTATTTGCAAATTTGTCAAGTACAAAAATGGACTTTTAATTTTGGATTCACTGAGGTTTTCAAATTACTTGTCACAAAACTTTAGCGAGCAAATGGACGTTGAAAACCACGGGGCAATGTACGGCTATTTTATTCTTCTTAGGAATCATAATGTTGCCTAAACTGGGAATGCGAACGATTTGGTTCCGAACACCATAACCGCTAAGTTAACCGGTTTGTCTCTCGATAGCATATCGGATAGCTTGTTTTTTCTAGGAAATCCATTACTTTATCTCTGAATTACGGCTAATCACAGATGGTACGACACAATCTAGCCGAAGACATAGAGGTTTTCCAGTTTAAGGTAAGTTTATGGATATCTTACAAACATCGCGGGTTGTAAATTTTTCTACAAAACACCCAAAATGCGCCATCGCGGTAGAATTCTCTTTTACCCGAACAGCTCCAGGACTGTCGGTCATGGAAATTTATATATCAAGTGTTCTAATGATTTCCTTTTTCTCATGCAAAGTGGTAAATCCTCGCCAAGATTAAAAAACATTTGTTCGATAAGTGTGTGCTACTCGGTTATCAATATCTCGCTCACGTGTAAGCTGATAAGTTGTATGCTTCTAACTAGGTGTACAATACGTTACACTGTTTGAGAAATGTGAACAGCGAACATGAAAATTCAGGAGACAACGGACGAAGTTTAAAACAAAGTATCTATAATACGTGAAGTGTTTACTTATTTGATGATCTAGCGAGGTAGTGACGGGCTTTTTCTACTTTTTCGAGGAGTTTCCTCGACGCAACCTTCATGATAAATGCGATCTAGCCCCAAAACTCTCTGTCGTGCTACAATTTTTTTAATTCTTCATATTTATGTTTTGTCTAAAATTTCGTATGTCAAAATTTTTTTCTATTTGAAAACTAAAGAAATTTGTTGGCAAACACGTGGAATAGTTTTTAGCTTATCTATGCCATAATACCTTGCCATCATGAGGTCAGATTGATTTTTTGAGTGCAGAAATGAATGAAAGTTTTGCGCCAATAATCCTTTCGATAGTGACTGACGAAGGTTTACTTTTGCATTTCTACTCTAACAAGTATGGATTAACACCGATTCATCTTGCGGCTAAGAAACAGGATGTTGATATGCTGACATTTTTGTTGGAGAACGAAGCAGAAGTAGATTGCGTGGACCAAAAGGGACGGTAAGTGTCATGATTATACCTAGGTAAAATGTCATAAAAAATAGAATGTCCAGTTTTGATTTGTGTAATTTTCCTAGACATGTAGCAACACAATGGTGTCTTTAGTCAATGTTATTGACCGACGTTTCCGGTTATCTTTGGTGGCCCTCCTCTAGACAGGTTTTTTGGTTGAAATACTAGTCTTGGAATGCAAGCAACGTTAGTGTTACAGTTTTATGACCGATGGGAAACGGTACTTTTGCTATTTCTATTCACGTTCTATTAATGTTGGTCGACGATCTTACACGCTGCATAGCGCTGTTTTCAACTAAGTTCTAAACATATCTATGTATCAGTATTGTGTCCCGGAAAAGATAGAATGTTATAGTTCATTGAAGTGTGCAATGTTTCGGAACTCAAAGCTGACTACATTGTTGGCAAGCGACTGCAAAGACAAAAGGTTACACTTAAAAGAGAAATAGAAGGATTGGCCTTGATCTACATTCACCGAAATGCATAGACGGAAATTCGGCAGTAAAGTAGTCTACCATCCGATTGAAGATCTTCCAGCGCACACCTAATCTAAAAGAGGTACGGTGGGAATATTTTCTTTTGAGTTTGATCAAGTCATGCCTTACTTGCGGGCACCGTACATGTACAATTAAGCCTTCCGTGTTTGCTGAATGAGGTTGGATAACTCAGCCGTTAAATGATAATTTCGTTCGGTATTCGAGGAAGATGTGAAGATAAGCTTCGGTTAGCCAAAAAAATATTCCGTTGGACAACTTTAGAACTACTCGGGAGGGCAGAGCAACCATGACAACATCAGTTGCACAAACAAGGACAAGACAAGCAACAACAAGAAGAGGAACAAGGACAACAATAACGAAGACAGCGAAAAAAAGGAACAAGAAAAACAGCAGAGACGACGAGAGCAACAAAAAGCAGCATAAGAAGAACGTGAACAACGACAGTGACATGAGCGATATTGCCGACCAAATAATGAATGTCATAAAAACTCAGAGTTTATGTAAAGTAGAAGCGTTTTCTAAAGTATTTTATTACGAATCGCTTTTAAGCAGTTTGCCCCTCGGAAATGCCAATGAAGATCTTAAAATTCTTATGCCTACAAGAGGACGTCTGACTGGAGATAGAAGAAAAAAATTTAAGAACAACACGAAGTAGCAAAAATTTAGGCGAATCAATTTTATCTTCGGCTCATTGTTCTCAACTGTGACTCATCAGTCTAATAAATGAGATGTGAACTTAAAGTCTATTTGCAAATTATTCATCTTCAGATCTGCACTTATGCTGGCCTGTATCGCGGGCAATCATATTTTGTCGGAAATGCTTCTAAGAGCTGGAGCTGACGCCAAGTTGAAAGACACGGAGGGTATGTATTCATTACTTATGTATTTAAATTTTTGTTCATCGGTTAAATAAATATGAGAAATACGGTCGAATTATTGATAAAAAAAGCGAGAGGTGACTCCCTTGTAGTCCAAAAAATAATGCCAAAAAATACTCTCAATTGGCTTAAAATAAAGATGACACGTTCTTAAGCAGAGAGATGCTCAGGAACTCGGCATGTTTTATGTCTGGATACAAGAAAAACGTGAGTAAAGTAACGAGGACGCATTTGGGCTTGCCAGCCCCTAATTGGAGAATGAATAATTTTTGAAAATACTAAAATTCTTGGTGCCTTTGACAAGGTTAAAACAGAGGCAATAAAAGAGGTTTGAATTAAAATAAAAACAACGTTGACGATTGATTTTTGGCTTTATTGCTATCCAATGAAATTGAAGGTATATCTGTTTCTTACAAAAACGCATGTTGTTGCTTTTAAAGTTTTCACGCGCACCTGGGGAAGAAACAGTTCGTGTCTGCAACTACTGTCAGATGATATTATCACTGTTGTTCATTAATGACACGATCAGACAGTAAGAACCTATGATATGATCTGAAGAACTATTACGCAGTGCAATCTGTTATGAAACATTTGATATTCCTAATCAAGGACTACGAAGCGAACTAATGGGGACATCCTCTGTGCGCATGTTTTTAGGCAGCTGAACTAATATTCGGGCAAGTTTATGTTCAACAGTGCAGGAGTGCGCGCTTTTGACCTTGGGTTAGCTTGGAATGTTCTTTGCCCATAGAAACAGTTTCGTTGCGATTGAAATGAATGGACACTTCACTTGAAATGTTTCTTCGCTTGTATTGTTTGTTCTTTTGCATAATGTTTTCTCTACACATCCATTTACAGTTTATTTCACTTTTAAATCAGCTTGCATAAGTAAACCTTGATGCAAATGAAGTGATTCTTAACTTTAGTGAGAGATCGAGCAGAAAATGTATTGTGAACTGTTAAAAATCCTAATATTACCTAAAACAACCTGGTGGCAATTGGGGTGTACTCCATTTCTAGAGCAAGCAGTTTGAATTGCGAATAACTAGGGTATCTAAAAAGAGGCAGCACTGGTTGACAAAGTTGAGCGTTACTTTTCCTATTATTAGCTTGAATAAAAAATTTAACTTTTATACTCATCTGGATATTGTCCATTTTGAAAGACAGTTAATTTTAATTGAGTTCTGTTTTATTCAACATCCACAAACTGTTTAAGAACGGAAAGGATTATGATCATTGGAACGTTGAAGTTCTCATCGCATTACTGAATTCTGATACACAGATCGTCATAACATACGGAGACCAAGAACTGCACAACTGTTTTTAAAGGAAATCGTCAAGCGTGAAGGTTCAAAGCATTACGTTTCCGAGGTTGATAGAGATTACGCACCTTGCGCCGCTCACTTAGTTGGGTAATGATCAGACGACGAGTCAGCGGATTTTTTCAAGTGTGGTCCGCACACTTGACCAAACAAGATAGGCTAGGTTTTAGCGAGTTCAATTCCAAACGGCTGACTTTAAATTGTGACTTTTACTCTAGTTTACGCTTTATATCAGAGAGTGCAATGAAAAGATTAAATTTTTTGCCTAGAAACACATACAAAGTTGAAAAGAGATATATAATAGCATACACGCCTATTGTATCTACTGAAAATCAGTCGTCAAAAATGGAATCCGTTTAATCCTAAAAACAATGTAAAATGTGGAGTGGGGCACACACACTTGTTGCGAAAGTAAAAGAAACAATAGTGCTGGTAACAAGATTCCTATTTACATTGCACTCTAAATGAATGTAGAAAACAACTTAAACAAACGATGCATTTCTGGTTTTTTGGCTGATCTACCATTGTTTTTGAGAACAAACTTGGCGTATGCGCTAAGGATGAATTAGACATATCTACGCGCTAAAAATATTCTTTTTAAGAATTAGACTCGAACCCGTTAAGACTTGCTCAAACAATACAGAAACATGTGGATTGACACCTTGCAGAAAGCCGCCGTAAGTTTGCCTTTTGGTAAACTTTATCCGATCCGTAAATTTTCAGGACTTATTAAAGAACTATTGACAAATCATTTTTTCTAACTGCTGCTGATATTGATACAACACTGATGTATGCCATCTCTCGCATTAGTTCGGACGTATGTCATAGTAATTTGGATTTAGGATACATTAATTCAGCCGTAGAGCTCGTTGATTTGGGAAGATCAACCAGCTAACTGCAAGTACCACTTGACTGGTCAATTAATGTGGCTCTGATAGGTCCGAAATAAGATGCCTTATCCACACCTGCACCCCTGCGCGTTCACGCGTCGGTAGTGCCTGATGTCGGTGCGTTGGTTCATGATGCGTCGGCGAAAGCAGACAGACAGCGACTGGCCTCGCGGCGATCAATCGCGCCGACCGATAAGTCGAGATGACCCATTGCTGGACCGGGCATTGCACATGAAATCCAGTAGGGTGCGTTGGACAAGGCAGAGTCTTGGTAGGGAAATAGGGACTGGTATAAAGTTCATTGACGTAGAAAAGTTTAGTTTCAGTGTGTATCCTCAATGTGGATCCTTGCGTTGGTTAGGAGAATCATTTGTACCTTTGCCAAATATATTACCGAACAAAGCGTCTCAACTAGGAAGGGACAGTTGATCTAAGTCTTTCAACAACAACGGATGACTAATTGGTACCGTCGGCTTTTGGAGAAAACATGGAAAGTGATTGGATAACAACCCTAGTGGTGATTTTATTCATCGGGACCAGTCAGGTCCCGGAAACTGCAATCAGCGATTCATGTTCGCTCTTGCGTCATCTGTTTAAACGAAACGTGTCAGTTCATGAATGCATATCAACAAGTTCTCCAGCGGTTCGATAAATTCTGCTCATTGTTCCGGATGCCCAGTCTCGGGCAAACACGCACCTTGACACGCGCACGCCAGGCCGACAAGTGACAAGTGAGTCAATGGTCACTTGGAAAATTAGTTGCATTAAATCATGTTAGCCAGACAAAAAGGTATAAACGAGCAAATATTCATGTTCTTGTGAAGAATCTAATATCAATAACTATATATTTAGGTTAATATATTTGAATAACTGTAGCGCTATCTAACGCCTTGTTGCACCATTAACCACACTGTTTGCATAATCACGAACATTAGCCTTGCCTGACCGACCAAAATCCTTCGACCAACAACCATGTGATCAGCTGGAGTGGATCTGGGATGAAAATTAACCTATTCGATTTGAGACGTATCATTGAGCGGAGGATCGGCTGCACTCATCATTATGTACGAATATATTACTTTGAAAAGGATGAGATACTTCCTCGCACGAAAATAAAATGCTTCCAGTAGTGTTTCTCCGAGTCCCATTAAGAAGCGTCTGCACAAACAACCAGAACGTAATCAAACAGAATTGATTTGTCAAGGGCTTATTCATTTTAGGTGTGACATGTGTCCAATGGACCGCAGTACCTATTCTCACCGCCAACAGAAAACTCAGATTTTCTGCTGGCAAGCCCGTACGACGGAAGTTTCCTGACAGGCAAAGTGAAGGTCACTGCTTCATTACCTGAATTAATTGGCACGTGATCTTGTAGGAACGAACTACCATCTCTGATCCAATGAAGCTGAACTCTGTGTGACTTTGACTCATTGTCGTTTCAGACAGTAGCATGCATTAGGCATACGAAAACGAACCTGCCTTGCTCGTCTTGCAAGGGAGAGACCCAAGCTGTCACACAAAATTAAGAGGCATTCTCGATATTTCATGCATGACGGTCGAGTTTCATTCTGATAGCTGCCTCTTTGTGCTAGATAGACGGAAGGCGATTTTGAGCTAAAACAGCGACAGTCAGAGATATCCGGACGAGGTTATAATCAATTCATCGGTGTTGTACCTCAAATGCTGGCTTGAGAATCGTTAGCACAGCCACCAGGTAGTCATATCCATAGTGCGTAAGTGCGTAAAGGTCCACTTCAATTAACATTTTCTCCTAAGTGACTTTTGGCTCCCTAGTTTCGACCTTGTTGGCCTCCAGCTGAAAAGTGTTGATCGTCTATCCCAAGCCGTGAGAAGCGCCTCCCAATGTGTCTAGGGAACCGGTTCTCTGCCTATCTAAGTGAGATCAACCAGGTTGTTGTGGAGTCTAGATGGAATAAGTTTTTACGCAACCTGTGTACGGTTCTTGATTGAGCCACCGTGCTTCAGACTATTATTATTCTAAATGTGATCAGAACTGTCAGGCAGACTAGCATACATCATCTTATAACACTAAAACGTCGAAGTGCTAAACTGCTAGCCGAAGTCGTATAATATCAAGATGATTCCAGCACGCTTTTAGCGTCGTCATTCCGTGTTTAAGCCAAATGAGTCTGCTGAAATAAGAAGCCTCAAGCAGGCTTCCACCTATGTCCGTAATAACCCGCAATGTGCAAAGAGGAGAGGGTTGATGGTTGTCGAAGTGCAAGTTTATTCGTTACGCGTGCATAGAACAGTTAGTTTTGCGATTTATGTAGGCCGCATGTCAGGTAACTTTAAGGATAAAGAAGCCCCCACA
>LUCM01001242.1:128610-156552 GCA_008360955.1 Fasciolopsis buskii
GTTGCTCAGGCAATCGGTTGAAACACGGATACGGTTTGTCAAGATTTGTGCTAAATATGGGACAGTGGAGCTACCATAGGTGCTGATTCTAGAGGGTACGGAATGAAAAGTGGGTCGCGGTTGAATATGAGAGCGGGACTTTGGAGTATCGTTGTGCAGAGAATGTGTGGGATCTGAAAGAATTTTGGGAGTAAACGTTTTTACATACTGGTAAATGCCGATCACATAGATTGAAAGACAACTCCGTTTGAGGTATGAAAGACAAACGACTAGTAATTGATAGCGCCCGACGAACAGTTTTAAGTCCTTCTTAAATAAACTTGGAAGAATAACAGAAGAATAGTAAAGAAGGATTGGAAAAACATTGATATAAAAGACGGTAGATTGTGCTTTGTTTCACCGTGCGGTGTCGAGGCATTCTGATCTGAAACGACAACCGCTGGATATTCTTTGCACAGGTGAAAATGTGAGAAGTCCACTTCAGATATTAATCAATAACAACCCGTAGATATTTCATAGAATCCACCCTGGTAAGTGATTCCGAATTGATGAAAAGTGGTTCAGATGGGTATTTTGACCGAGCAACACAGAAATTTGAAATACAATAACATGTTGAGATTTATTAGGGTGGAAATATATTACGCAGGTGAGCGATCTCGGAATTTAAAAATACTCCTTGCTTTGACGTAGCGATTTCAGTATCTGGGAGGAGATACGACCACTTGAAGCGAATGGTGCTTCTGAGGGGCGGAAAATATCAAAGATTGCGTTGGCCGTCTGTGTGAAAAGTCTTACATTGTCGCTGAGCAGTTATTCAAACGAGAAACAGGCAGATGCGTGGTTAACTCATCATTAAGCTTGTCTTCCAACCCTAACTGCTGGAGACCCATCACTATTGTTCCCATCCCAAAGTCTAAGTGTTCTATTGCCTTAGTTGAACGCTTTTGCTCCATTGCCTTGACAACTGCCCGTCTTAAACTGACAAAACGAGCAGGGCTTGAGTGTCTGCGTTTATCTGAGTTCTCTTGACGACACATGTCAGTTTGACTTATGTATCTAACAGGTCCACTTTGGACGCTGTCGCCTCCTCCATTCGTCACATTTGCAAGTCCTTAGACGCATCGACGAACTCTGTGCGCTGCGCATTCCTGGACTGTTCTTTGTGATTCGATTCTGTCCCATGGCCTCTTTTACTTCACAAACTGAAAATATTTGGTTGTTCCAGACCTTCAGTGGCATGGCTGTCTGATTAATTTTCTAGCCGAATCCAGTGCACGTGATTGGGCGGTAAACCTTCGAAACTGTGGATTAACAACTCAGGAGTGCTCCAGGGTGCTATTCCTTCACCATAGCTCTGTTCTGCTTACATCAGTGGCTTATCAACTAGCTTTCCATATCAACTGTTTACGTATGCTGATGTTGCTGCTCTCTTTCAAGCCATTTCGAGAAATGATGATTTTCAAAGTTTTCTAACAACTTGTCTTCTGTCTTCGACTTCTCTGCACAAGCTAGTTTAAATCTCAACACATCTTGGTGTTTTGAATGTCTGTTCTCTCTTCCTCTCGGTCAGCCCACCCATTCGAAACGTCTTTCATCAACTCAGAAACACTTACCACGGTTGATTCTGTGAAATAACTACCGGTTATCATTAATAAATATCTGAAGTCAAAGTTGCACATTTCTGCCTGTGTAAAGAATCGCCGACTGTTTTTATTTGCGAATCAGAAAGCTTCGGCACTACAAGGTGAAACAAAGCACTATCTACCGTTTTGCATACCAATGTTTTTCCAGTCCTTATTTACTGTAATGCAGTCAATTTTTCAGGCTTCCTTAAAAAACTTTAAAATTCTTCACCCCGAGGTTTGTCAATCATTAGCTTTGTGTTCCACATCACCAAGCGAATTGCCCATAAATATGTGAGCACTTCCTATCCGCATATGAAACGTTTCCCCACAAAATACACACATCTGCACAATGATTTTTCAAAGTGTTGCTCTCATGCTTCTACATGATCCACTTTTCGTTCTGCGCCCTTTTGAATCATTAACTATAGGTTTTCCAATGTTCCATGTTTGGCATACGTCTTGACAATCGGCGACCGTATTTCAGCCGACGTCCTTAGCAAATAATTCCTTGACGAGTTTACCTTTTCTTCATTTAAGAAAATGACGAACGTAAATATTCTCTTAATTCCCCTCACGCATTTTGACTGGATTGTGAGATTTTAGTACACAAAAGTCGATATATTACAATGCAGCACAGACTACGGCAAGGATACACACTGAAACTAAACTTTTCTACGTCAATGAACTTTATACCAGTCCCTATTTCCCTACCAAGACTCTGCCTTGTCCAACGCACCCTACTGGATTTCATGTGCAATGCCCGGTCCAGCAATGGGTCATCTCGACTTATCGGTCGGCGCGATTGATCGCCGCGAGGCCAGTCGCTGTCTGTCTGCTTTCGCCGACGCATCATGAACCAACGCACCGACATCAGGCACTACCGACGCGTGAACGCGCAGGGGTGCAGGTGTGGATAAGGCATCTTATTTCGGACCTATCAGAGCCACATTAATTGACCAGTCAAGTGGTACTTGCAGTTAGCTGGTTGATCTTCCCAAATCAACGAGCTCTACGGCTGAATTAATGTATCCTAAATCCAAATTACTATGACATACGTCCGAACTAATGCGAGAGATGGCATACATCAGTGTTGTATCAATATCAGCAGCAGTTAGAGAAAGTGATTCATCAAAGTTACTTTGGACGTCTGCTTATTGTAGCATAATAATTTCATCAGTATGCAATCAAAGTCGACGTTTGGTCAGGTAACTCCCACTGGAATAATGCACGCTAGGTTAAAGATCTCAAATCAACCGACGTGGTTTACAACTGAAGTCAAGTGAAGTATCCTAGAAACGTTTATGCGCGACGGCAGCGCGCTAGGACCTAAATTAACTGACGTGCTTCATCTTGTGTTCGTTGCTGCAAGTCGATCTTTTACTGAGACAGTCGCCGCCCTCCGCAACAGATGATCTGAGTTAATTTTTGAATATCTGGCTGTCGTCTACCGTTCTGAACTATTTTAAGATGCGCTGAATATGATTGAGAAAAGAAATGCATGCGACCGAATAACTTTTGGTGACGCTTTGAAGAAGTTGGTCTCAGCATTTGGACTGGTTTGTTTTTTCCTTTTCTGCCTGAGGCGAAAATGACGATTGCTGTTATTAGTTGGTGTTGCTAAACATTACATCTCAGAATCGAGATCAGCGGTTTGAACGATGATTTTTTTTTAATGCAGGGTCGTGTTCCGCAAACCAAATCAAATTTAATAGCAGCTACATAATGGAAAGTTTATAGTGATACAGTAACAGACATTTTTTCCTGGCTATCTGATCTGTTTGTACCATATTTCCTGATTATTTTTGATATGACTGCGCTGGTCCCATGATTGTTTTCCAGCCAGGCTGTTAAAGGAGCTACTGATAAGTTGGAGATTAACTCTGGAGAAGTGAACGCACACTCAATGCATTTTATTTTCCTATTTTCAGACTTTTTTCTCTTTCGGTGCCATCTGATCTGCAAACAGATTTGCGCTATATATGCACCTATTTGATAACTGCGGAAAGGAGAAGGAGGCAAGCACTTTGCTAGAGTAGGTGCCGTGTTACGTCGAACTAAGTCTTTAAGTGAGAAGTCATACTCTTCAGCCTCCCAAAATGTGGGATGTGTGAACCCTTGTCTGGGTGAAAACAAAACATAAATAAACAACACAATGCAGCCAAGGATTTTGACTACTGTCGCTAGAAAACCATGGTTAACTCCCTCTGTCATCTTCAGCAGACAAAGTAGAAATTCTTCGGGTCGAAATCAAAATTCGGCAGCATACTGCACTCAGCAAATATTGACCAAATAGATGCTCGTTAATTCCGCAATATCATGCAGTAAACAATTCTTGGCATTTAAGTATGGTCATCCCAATTATTTTTGCATTCATTAAACAATGGGAGCTCCTCTAATACACGTCTTTTGGCCACTTCTCTTTAATCGTTACATTTACTGAGGCGATGCACAGACGTGATTGCTAACTGAACAAATCGTGGTAGTAATTTGTTCACCGAAGAAAACTTTACTAGGGAATCGTAAACTGACCGATTTCTTTTCGTTTATAGGATATTCTTGGGTAATTCGTCTCCATACAGAGAGACTCATTAAAGTAAATGCTTGTTGCTGTTCGTGGTCAATGAAAGGAATCCAACGGATCTGTGCGGTCAAACAGAATCATAATAATTCTTAGTTTGACCCTAGGATTTTAGTGGATAGATAAAAGTTTTATGAGTTAGACGAATTACAACTGGGAAATTAGGACTAGTATCTTTTCCCTATACTTGGGTCATCACAATCGTTCGTTTATCGGCCTTGACAATAATGTGTTTATCCATTTAAAAGCTACCAATTAAGGTCGAAAAATAACGTTTATTGTGCTTGGGTGGTTTTATTCCAGATTGAAGCCAAAAATCAGTGCGAATGATAAGAGATTATGTTTCATGAAATAAATTATCAGGCCGCACCAATAATCAATTCAACACTAAAAAATCACAGAAGCACTAGTGTCCAGTTGTTTAATCCTTATCTGGAATCCGGAAATAGCTTACTGACTGTGGTATTTAGCGTCCGATTTCAGACTCCATGGATATGTGTTGTTGCTAATTGTTCGTTCGGATGGAACGACGACCGAATTTTCTCCGAAGTTGAATAGTTTCTTCCAATAATGACAAGAATCTTTCATTTCTTTCATTTGCTAAATGAATGCATGCAACAGTCTCGAAGGAGACTTTGGCCGTCAAAAGACCGCCAAAAACCGAAATCATTCGGCCATGGTCGGATTCCACTCAACTACGTTCATCGTTAAAACGCCATAGTTTTGACTGCTTGACTATTGCTGTTTGAACGCTCTCAAAATGCGTCACTTATAATCTTGATTAAAGTTGCATGTTTTAACCAGTCGATTACATCGCCGAGTAATGTTTATTATTAATAATATGACAAACATTCTGCCGAATTCCGAATAACTTGTTTACTACTTTGTAGATTTTATACTTTGCTCAGTATAAGATGCTTTCTGATGTATTCCGTGTTTCCCTTTCCATAGGGCTGACTGCACTGAAATATGCAAAGATGTACCACAACAAACAGTGCGCTGATCTGGTAAAAAGATCTGTTCGATGCGAAAGTAGACGTGAATTCGATCGAACTCGAGATTCATCATCTGACGTTCCTTATCAAGACATTCAACGCTACTGTCAGATGGGCAGTGATGAAACTGGGAGTTATGACAAAAATGGTGAAACCAGTTTGTCAGACAATGTGATTTTTGAAAAACCACCCCTGCCTCCAGGGGTGATCAGTTTGACAGCTTCAAATAATTCGCGAACAAATCAATCAAGTCTGTCCAACAATAATCCAGGTTCCAAAGGTCAGGTCCGTTTTCCTATAAATCCAGCAACCAGTACCGAAGATGAGACTGGCGAAGAGATTCTGGATTTGGTTTCCACATGGGATGAAAATGAAGGTGGCAGTGTAAGCAGTGAACAGAACTCCGATGCAGAGGAACAGGAAATAGAAGAAGAGGAACAAGTACAGGACCATGAAGACGATCTCAATGCAGGCGACGAGTCCGGAGAGGCTTTTGTGTTTCTTCACGAATTATCAAAACGTAAATTCGAAGAACAGGCAGTGCTCAGTGACTCATCCTACGTGTCGGACCTTATTCAAGTGGATATGGTCGGGCCGAAATCGGTTCATTTTGCTCAGTCAACTGTGGGTTCTGTTTTGGACTTGACTAGAAAAGCCCTGGAACTAGAATCCGCAAAGGACGTTCATTACACGACTTCGACTATTAGGCAAGATTCAGTTCGAAGCACTAGTTCCCAGCTAGACTCGACAAATAACGGTGAGTTTGACAGACGGTTATGAACTCCTTTTGATTGTCAGAACGGCAGCTCTTGCGAGTGATATCAAAAAATTGAGAACTCGAAAACATTTGCTCGATCATATTGAATTTTAAGTGGCGGTTGTCGTAAATAAAGTCAACTGTCACCTAAACAACCAGTCTTGAGGGTTTATTTTATAGAAAAATTTTTGTGCACACAGTTAATATTTGGCGAAAAATATCCTCATCACCTGGGGCTTACAGCGTTCTTTGATTATCAAAGTAAAATTTCAAAGTGTGTGTCACGATGAAGGGTGGAATGGTTGTTATTTACAATTGGGAATTCGAACTAATCACCTCAGTTTGAAGTTAGATCGCCCAAGCCGACAGCGGTCTTTGAAAGATCACATTATGGTTCGTTGATAACAGCCAAACTGTTGCTTGTCCTCTGTTGTAGAGTTTAAGTCAAGTGCCGAAAATGAAAATCTGAAGGCATAGTTGAGATGACGTTTTAGCTGCATTATTTTCATGATAGGATCAACTGTGACTGGGTGACTGGTAGTCAAGTACCGAGTTGATGATGATGAAGCTACACTGCTTTGAGCCAGAATACGAGGCAAATTTGTTATTAGGTTATAGGAGTGATAAACGGTCAGTCAGCAGCCAACGGACCAGCTGGCTGACGTTCATGATCTTGCCTTGTATAACTGAGTTGACTAAAAGTGTTGAAACCAAACATCCAATAGACGCATTCACTACGAACAATGCGGAGTATTACGCGGTATTTTGTGCCCACTAGATTTTTATTCTGATGACAGTGATAGCAGACGATAAAGATTAAGCGATGTAATCGATTGATGGTTTAAGTCCTGGTACAAAATTGCGTTTTTCTTTTTACCAACTGCTGAAGACGCAGATTAGTTAGTCGAAAGTAAATGGAACGTATGTATTCACCAGTCTAAATAATGTTATATGGTCACCAACTGGATAGATAGTAAAAGCCCTGAGTTGTTTAAAACAATCATAGCCTTCATTCGAGGTACAATCCACCTACTCATTCTACAGTATACTTTAAGCAAATTTAGTGGGGAAATCGGCGCATGGTTATTGATCCTGAAGACACCATCGAGCTAATAAAAAATGGCTTACGCTACTCCATAACTTGAAGTTATTAATAACACTTCCCTTAATATCGCTTTATTTTACAGATGCCAGGTACCAAGTAATGAGAAAGTTGCAGAAACAGGAGGTAGACCAGGTAATAAATCTGTTTTGTTCGTTTCAAACCTGGCTAACTGAATCTTCTGCGCCTATTACTTGTCCATTCACTCTCCAGAGCCTGCTTCTCATCTCATGAGTGTGATGGATTTTCTATTGAATAAAATGATTAAACGAAAGAATGGCCACAGTGTCACCTGTTCCAAAAAGGAATAACGCAGTTGTTCAGCGTTGTCGCCAATGGAAAGAATAATTAATTCAGAGTTGATAGTTAATTAAATTTTAAGGAGTTCGCGTGGTGATGAATCCATTTTGAATAGGACGGTGGTTCATCGAAAACCGTTTATCGGGTAGTTAAAGCCCATCCCAGCGGCACTAACCGCGAATTTGGTCATGGAATTCTGGTTTAAATGTTTTTCCTGCCATTCCTAGGCACAACACTCACAGGTTAAACATTGCTTTCATTCACAGGGATATTTAAGTAAATTAATTTCGTAAAGTGAAAAGTTTACAATAATTTCGTAGTTTGTATTTGTTCGTTACATAAGATGGAAGAAACTGGTGTCAGAAGTAAATGTGTACCACAATCCTGCTCTCCAGAAGAGACACTAAAGAGAAAAGCTGTCGAACCTATAGGGAAAATTACTAGGTAATGGACAAATTGATAAGTTTATCGAAATACACTGGACTGATAGAAGAAAACCAGTGGTCATATCTTAGGTTGATGAGAGGCTGTTCTTCAGTAAAGGGGATGTCGCCTCAGATGTAATCAGTGAAATCCCGAGGGCTACAATGAAAGCAATCTTTAACGCTGTAAAAATCAGGTGCCTGTCCACTATTTCTTTCACGCTCTAATGTGGAATTGAAGAAAAGCTACCGCTGTTGACCTCGTGCATTATTATTTATCACCGCCGATCAACTTCTCCACTCGGTAGTTCTCTGTTGGCCTCGCTTTCTTCCTGAAAATAGTGCACACTGTTTCATCATTAAAAGAAGTAAATTGTAAGCGATAAAGAAATTCGAGTACACCTGTGGTGGTTAGACGAAAAGGAATTTATCGAAAGGCACCAAAAACAGCCCACGTTGGTTTAGACATGGGAGGAAGGAAATATTTCACGTTCATTAGTCACATTCTTGGTAGAAGCAGGTCACTTGATCAACACTCAAACTGCCTTCTCCATTGTTTACCGAACACCGCATCACGCGTCAAAACCAATTAGACTTCGGATTCTATCAACTGTGGAAGCAATTATCTTTAATCTGTCTAAGCCCAGAAAATCAACTCAAGTATTGAAACTTCCCTGTCCGACAACCGGCCCTGTCACGCGGGTGACTAGGACTGACGGAAGCTGGGCAACACACTGACATTATCAAGCTACTGCATCGATTGCTTGACCTTATCAATTGATTCATTTTGAGTCCCCTATCCTTTTGATACTTACACTTTTGGCAATTCAAAACTTGAATTTGTTTTCCAGATGTCATTAGTAATTGTTTTCATACAAATGAGAAACCATTAGTTTGAGAATAAATTCACCGGAAGCACGTGTTCACCTATGTTCGGCTTGCTGTGATCGGCTTATTTCTGGATTTGAAAAATCATTGAACCGTCTCGATCCAGTGCACATGAAGTCTCATTTTCACATTACTCGCTGCAACTATTACAAAATTCTCCGCTTTTTCTAGGAATGGCTAAAATAATTTTTTATTCACACTTTTGGTATCACATATTTTATTCATAAAATTGGGAAACTTTTCGCGGTATTTTGATTTCAGACCAATCATAAACGAAGGGTAGTGATTCTTGCTTCCAAACCAATACTGAGCGCTTAAATAATGACTAGCCATTTTGTGGGAAATAAAAGAAAATTCAGCTATCCAATATATTTCAGTAAATTAGTCAAAGTCACCTGGGTTTATTAAGCAACTGAAGAGGCTTACTGCACGAATTACGGCGACTTCCTTTTTTCTTATTCCTTACAGACAGATGATCAGAAGCGAGCAGTTACTCAAAGTGACATGAAGCCACTGGAGGCCTGTAAGTTTGTCTATATCTGACCATTGGATTTGGAATTATGTTCAAATCGATGGATAATTTTAAGTGCTTGCCCTAATTTGGTAAGCGGCAGGGAGAATCGTTTATCCATTTGTGAATTAAAGCTGTCATACCAAAGCCAGTTGTCGTATGCATAAATAAGCGGCCTAATGAACCGAGTTCAGTTCGGATTTAAGGTTTTGTTGTAGACGCTGACCAGTCTAGCTCTCTGGTGACGCGGATTTTAATTCTTTTAATGTCTTTCTACGAGATATTTTGAAGTTGACGTTATCTTAAATATTGCGCGGTTGACAGTTTTTATATGACCACAGAAAGGTTCACATAGCCTTGTTCTGTGGTTGGTTGTTGCAGTTTTTCATCAAGACCAACCCACAAAGGTATAAAAACAATAGGGCCAAGTTAACTTCTGATTTGCACCCGTGGATCACCGATAAAGGCATGGCTGTGTTCTGTGTTGGTATTCTCCCTCTCTCGCTCTCTAGCGGGTTGGGCTAGCCTTTCGAATTCCGTGCTTTGTTTCTGTGTCACTGTCCGCTCAAAGGGACATCTGGTCCGTTCCAGTCCATTGTGTAACTACGGCACTTGAAAGTCCAAGCCCGCATTATTTTCCCCAGTCCTGGTGTGTGCTACCATCGTGCCAGGCCGGAGACTTCGGCTATCGTGCTATTGTGTGATGTCTAGTGCCGACCACTTGTACTTCATTGTTGCTTTTGATCAGCCCAACCGGGAAAAAAACATTAAATTCCTACCGACGTCACCTAGGTTCGGTTGCCACATTACAGCAACGTCCACTCAAAATAAAAAAGCAAACAAGCAGTAGTAAAATGATAACAAGATAACTAGTTGAAAAACAACGTAGAACCGTAGAGTCTTCGATTGGAGGAACGCCTCTGATCGTGACACTCAGATACATCATTTATTGTCTTCAATCACTGCGTTGAGAGATCTCGTGGGTCACAACCCGGAAGTCCAACTGCACCTATATGGGCAATTCCACTAGATAATAATCTCATGCCTTTTGCCTTGTCGTCAAATGACCACTTCGGCACATCTTGTAACCACTAAGTACCTCGGAAAACAGTGCATAGGAAGACGGGCTTTTTGTGGGCATACGCTCCACGTCCTCAGTACATGAGTCTACATAGATCCAATGACGGTTCTAAACATTGAATCATTAGCGTCCATTACTTTATTTCGAAGTATCGCTGAGGCAATTTCCCCACAGTATCCTGTGATTACCATGAATACATTTAGAATGGTTGATTGAGCTCTGTGTAATTATCTTTGCTTAATGATAGTCTAGTGAAACGCCATTCATCTTCATTCTAAAAATAAAGCTACAAGTATTACTCATTTCACTTTAAAAGCACTTTTTACTCGTTTCTAGTAAAGTGACTATTATGTGTGGAAAGATTTCCAAGTTATCCAAGTTTGCTTTCCCATAGTAGTTTTCACTTTTGACTAATGAACATTTATAAAAGTGTGGATTCGTTTCAACCCCAGTGCTTCCATGCCGCGCAGTTATACGGTGGACGTCTCTGTAACGAATTTGCCTGAGATTCTTCAAATTACAATATGAATCAGATCTGCTTGAGTTTGAAGTGAACTTTTATCTGTCTGTTTTTACATGTTAATTCAATTTTATTGATTCTTTGGTCTTTTGTGCTCTGGTATACGGGGATACTGCAAAAGTCGAAGAGAACTCTACGACTTTGAATTGTGTACGGTCGATTACAAGACGCATTTGGCATGACTTTCTCCAATATTTGGTTTCAACATGCAACGTCCTTATGGTGAACGTGCAGAACGCAGCTCTTGAATATACCCATCCAGGCCGATAGCCGACAAATTCGCTAAGGCATTTGGCTACGGAAAACTAGAATTGAGTTATAGGTGCATTGGAATGTATTACGTTCGCAATATCATAAGAACAGTACCAAATAGACACTGTTGGTGCTAATTAGGACATTGTCGTAGCAGGCGGTAAACAGAATGCCCAATTAAATGACCTCGAAATTATCGTAGGTAATCGAGATAGCATCGTATCCGATAAAACAAAAGCAACCAGAATTGAACTCGCCTAATGTTCTCTTATTTTGAACTTGTTATTAGAGAAGCTTTTCTTTTACCTTTTACTCCCATCAGTGATGGAACAACAACGTAGACCATTTTTAGCGAAGTTGCCTTGGCCATCAAATTGCTGCCAGGTTGACTGGCCTAAACTTCACGACGTTATCCACTTGACCACTGCCGGTCACGAATGAATAATTGAAAAATAATTATTCGCTTCATCCTTGGTCTGAATGGTGTGTGGGAATTTTTCGCTAAACGCCACAAAACCAAAAGGAAACATAAAAGCAGACAGCAAAGAAAACAATACTTATAAATTGTCTGATTTCTGAAGGAGGTTAATATCACTATGCCATATGATTATGCTAGCCAAATCACTGGAGAGCATTGTGGTCTGAGTATGATATTAGTGAAGTTCCATCAAACCGAATTGATTGCTTTGAGGGCTGAGATGGCCTGATCTGGAAGAATTACATTAAAGCTTGTGCATTGCATGATCTGTTACACTGCATTACATCTGTCTGTCTCCTAAATATCCCAAATGAAGCTAAGTCACTGCCTTTTATCTTGTCACACATTTAGATGAATTGACTGGAGGAAAACGCAGCGCCTCTTCCCGTACAGACGCACTTTTGTCCGATCCCTTGAATAACCTGCTTCGTGGACAACGACCCAGTCCAGATGGTGAGATTGTGACCACACCAACTCTACCTCCACTGGCACTGTCTCATAATTCAGTTGCTAATGTAACTGGGACAGATGTTTCAGTAATTGATCCGATAGCGCAAGAATGTGATCTAAACGATTTGCCCGTAGTTGGATCAAACGGTTTGGTAAGACATCATTTCCACGTAGCTGAGGGTGGCTGTGTTTGGATGTTTGTACTGCACGGTTACATAACTTTCTTCTTACTTGAATTTGATCCTACAGTGCAGTAGCCGGTTGGCAACCATAAAATAAAAGAGCCTAATACGAGTACTCATGTCATAATTTTATTTCGTTCAATAATAAACGACTAACAGCATCATGGTGCTAGTAAGTTGTTCAAATAAAAATGTTTTTTTATCCTAAAAGATGTGGATTTTTCGTACAAATATTTTAATTTTTGATATTCGTAGGCTACTACTGATTGTCATTTTAAAAATTGTTTATTTTCGCGACCCATACGATAATGATCTGAATATCTTTTGCGTTTTGTCAAATCATGGCAGTTCAACATTGTGATTTTTCGGTTACAATTACTTGCCAGAACCATTCCGCCAGGATGTTGAAGGTGATTGCCCTTGCAAATTCTAGCATCAGTAGAAATAGAGGAGAAACTATAACACGAGAAACTAGACTTGATTAATTTTGCCAATTTTTACTAAGTCCTGGGTGGCGTTATCTGGGACCGGACTTGTGCAGTATATATATATATATTATACATATATACATATATATTATGACCTGCTTAATGCATAGATTTAATGAGAGAAACGTACCATAGCTTCTACAGGTCACCACACGAAGTGGGATAGCGTGCGGAGCGATGTTCATAACCCTGAACCTTGGAGAGGCATAGAATCATACGAGGACTGTCTCCATATGTATGTATATATAAATTGCCGGATTTGGTTTTGTCTTTGTTTGCAAGGCACTGCGGTTTTCGCCAGTGAATCGGAGAAAAAAGCTAAATAGTAAGTTCTAGTCTTAGTCATCGAATTTTAGTCTCATTTTTGGATGAAAAAACAGTTTACAACAAAGGTTTTTTCCGTATTTATTTTACATCCAAAAGAAAGAAGGACTAGGACGAAAATTAGCTAATTGGCTTCACTTACATCGATTGTTCGTCGCTGTCAGAAATAGGTCAGAACACTATGGTGTGCAAAGAAGACATTTTTGGTTTTACTACCATCAGTCCTGTTAGTTCTGGTTGTTTTGGAAATGGAATAAACAGAAAATATTTGTGGGAAGTTAGTTAAAAGGAATTAGTAGAACCGCCAGAGTATAATTTACCTCGTGTATTGAAAGTGCTGCCGTTCGTCATGCAATGTTTGAATGAACTAGATCACAGCTTTTATCGGGTTCGAAACCAGAAGATAGCGGTACAGACGAAGCAAACTTTGGAACTTCAAACCTGCCTCAGACTCAGCTGTTTGGTTGCAACAGCTTAGGATTTTAGTTTGCATTATAATTAGACGCAAAAAATTCGATCACTACAGGTGGTCGTTATGCGAGTCAATTGGTTGTCAGAGGTTGCTAAAGCAAAAAGTCGACGAAAGGTCTAGTTCTTATCTGGCTGACTTGTTCTGGGTTTGGAGTGATAGGTCCCCGAAGTCTACCTTAAACATAGCACACATGCCAAATTGACGTAATCATCTACGCAACCGTAAATCCCAGTTGGCGCTTTGTTTTGGTATTTTAAATTCTTACACTAAGTACTGATTTGTAGAACCATGTGCTTCATTTTAAACGTGACAATCTTATAAGGGATAACAGACAACCAGATTATTAATATGGATAACACTGTATTCGCTCACTGAGACTGTGTCTCACAAATCCACCAGGTCCCATGAGAAAGTGGGGTGTTTGACTTCATAACTTTGGGACTATTAGATACTGGGTCCCCATACCCCGTACTCAGATCAAGGATTACTGTTAACTACACTAATATTGCACTGATTACATCAGTCGATAAAACGAGAGAATGATCACATGAGAAAACCAATCATCAGTGATGCATTTGATAGTCCAGAATTCTGCCCGATCAGTGAACAATGAACATAACAAATCACCATACATGATTTGCCTTTCACTGATAAGACATTTAATATCAGAAGTCCTCAACGTGTTCTTAAATAGCTTTAGTAAACTTTCGTTTGACTGGAAACAGACAGTCAGATGATACCGCTGCTTGTGCAAAGCTTTTGATTATAAGGAAAATCAAAATGAAAAGATTAATTTATCCAACTCTTCTCCACAAAGCTGCCAATTCATTGAGGTCTATGTTTCCGCTGAAAACAGCTTGTGCAGTTGGATTTGTTAATAGCCGCCTTTCTTCGGAAGCTCACGGAGAAGACGAACATCCAGAGAAATACGTCAACATTTCCTGATTGCAAAGGAATTTTTATTTTATGGAGTGGCATTCGACACCAAAGGTTTCGTCGTTGGACGAAAATTCACCCTTGCCGGACCACGTTCATTCTCGTAACAAACACTGAAATAATCTTACTTACTAGAAGGAATACATTATTTTTAATTAGGAACCGAATTCCTATGGCTCAAACGAAACACGACCAAATGGGGACCTGCTACTGAAAACGACAAATTACGAGGGTGACTCGTGGCAAAGTGACACGGACTCACATGAAAAGGAAGAAATGCGCAAAATTGAAGCCGGAATAGGGCAGAAAATTCTGGAACATGTAAGCTGGAGTATACATGTTTGTTTGAAATAAAATTCATGGGATGCAAATTAACATTTACGTTTCAAATTTGTTTCGTAAAATCTGAAGCTCAGTTACGGTAACGATTGAGGAATAGTCTTTCAGCACATTTATCTTCTGCCAAGCAGTAAGGGTACCTATAATGCACTAACGTCAGAACTATTGCTAGATTGGTGAATCTTATGAACAGATGTTCGGAATGAGATTCCACGCAACTCAACACTACCCATTTTTTCATATCTCTGCTAGGCTTAAGTATTTTCGTTTGTGTATGTGGTCGTAAAATTACATTTGTTATATGTGAAATTAGAGGAGTTCTAAATCGATGACACCATGTTTTTAACTGCGCAGAACAAGCGTGCTGCATACTGCCATATCCAGTGGCCTTCGCAGTATCGGGGAAATATTGTGAAGAAATTGTCCCAGCGATACAGAGGGTAACTTCGAAATAAAGTAATGGACGCTAATGATTCAATGTTTAGAACCGTCATTGGATCTATGTAGACTCATGTACTGAGGACGTGGAGCGTATGCCCACAAAAAGCCCGTCTTCCTATGCACTGTTTTCCGAGGTACTTAGTGGTTACAAGATGTGCCGAAGTGGTCATTTGACGACAAGGCAAAAGGCATGAGATTATTATCTAGTGGAATTGCCCATATAGGTGCAGTTGGACTTCCGGGTTGTGACCCACGAGATCTCTCAACGCAGTGATTGAAGACAATAAATGATGTATCTGAGTGTCACGATCAGAGACGTTCCTCCAATCGAAGACTCTACGGTTCTACGTTGTTTTTCAACTAGTTATCTTGTTATCATTTTACTACTGCTTGTTTGCTTTTTTATTTTGAGTGGACGATGCTGTAATTTGGCAGCGGAATCCAGGTGGCATCAATGCGGACTCGTGGTTGTGAAGCCGGAAGTGAACTGAAATGCATAAGTAAATATTTTGTTTAATGGAATCAAAAGAACTCTGCGAACGTTCAAGCGGCATCGTAGTATTTGCATCTTTGATCGCTTACCTTTGCAACAAGTGGAAAAGCATTCTTCTTTTTGATTGTCGTTATCATCAGTGTCAGTTCAAACGCGCAATTGTTCCCACCCCTAGAGTGTACAGAGCACTGAAATAACCAGAAAAGCAAGAATTTTGTTGATGGCTTGTGAAAACTAAAATTTTTACGGTCATGATACCTGCAACATCTTGTTTACCCAGAAGATTCTGTGATACTTTTATCCTGTCCATTTTTTGAATTTAATGTAATAGAATTTCTGCATCTTATGGCGACTAAATAAATAAATATACTTTAATGCCGATGGGGAAAGGGACCTTGAGCTGAAATCATTCACGCACCCACCAAAATGTTGCTTTTTTCAACGTTCAGAGTATCAGGTTGCCTTCGCCACAAATAATGCATATGCGAATCCGTTTTATACTACTTCCGTTCGTCATTCAGATGTAAAATAAAACTCTCGTTCCATCTTTTACATGCTCCGTTATCCAGCCCCTGGTGCGCACATCCAGGCTGAGTGCGAGTTTGTCTATTCCATGATATCTGAACTTTGCGTTGGCAGGTAGTAGTTGACTGAGACCTTACTGTGGATATTCTGAGGCATACGATAAGTTCTCACAGAAAGCGCGCCAGCACCGCTAACCCTTTTGTTTCTGTATCATACATAGTCGGGAATAAAAGAATCGGTTAATAATTATCCCTCCAGATTCACATTCAACTATGCTTTTGCCGTAAATTATTAATCTCACTAAGAAACATGATAAACAATATTTTACATGCTTACTTTACTTTAATGTGTTTTCAGATCATATATATATATATGTATATAAATACGAAAAGTTGGACAATAGGCAGACATACACAGTACGTGTCCAAGCCACTGAATGCGATGTAGAGCGATTACTTCAGTCAGAGAAACAACTGTCTGCACCCAACACACGAAGACGCACCTCGTCATTGCTCACGTGATGCTCCATCAGACTCGAACAATGCTTTGGAGACATCGGTGGTCGAAAACAGAAGATCACTGGAAATTCTCAACGGGGATAGGCCAGGTCTCTCAACCGTGAAGAAGAATACTGTGAATTGTGGAATTGTACATCTTTCTCTTCTGGGAAATGTCGGATGTCATGGCGGCGCTTCAAGTATCGTGGGTTTGCGAAAGCTGCTCTGGCTTTCGCAGTTTGTAGTATGACCTCCTTTCTAAAACCTCTCGCAGGCTTGATCCGGCTTCCTAGGTACCTCACCACAAGGGGTGAGTTCAGGCACAGACTGCTGTCAGTCTTGAGGAAGTTCCTTGCATTTCTAAGGTGCAAAACACGTATCGTACCTAGAGACCTCAATCACCAAGCGATCCAACGAGCGTTGAATTGCCTGTACATTGTGACACAGCAAGAAAATATCATCTACATGCTCAAAGTTAAAAATGCTGTTCCCTAGAAGGAGTTCAAACCCACCATTTAAAAGACTAAAAAAGCGTTCCGTACAACATGCCCTACGATAAAGTTGAAAATAAATAGGGGCATCTCTGTCGTACTTTACTGGAAACGATGAGGGATGGCGAAAGCTGGCCACATGTCTTAATCCAACCTGAGGTATGACGGCACAGCTCCTTGAGGACCGACACGTACTTCTCAGGTACTTCATTTCTCAACGTGCAGTCCAATAATGCAGACCAATCAAAGGAGCCAAAGGCTGTGCGAATGTCCATGAACACGCGACCGTGGGCCTATGGAAAATAGAACGGTGCTATAACACCTGTCGGAGGGTGAAAACTTGGTCGACCTATCCACGACCAGTGCAAAACCCGGGTTGTTCTTCACGAGTTTGCCCATTACGTCTGTTGTGCAACCTGCAAGGAATAACGGACTTCGAAAGAACTTAGGCAAGGAGTTGAGGATCAAACGGCGTAAAAGAGGGCATATGAAGATTTGAATCCTACTGTTCGGTCTGGAGAAGCGGCATGTAAATGGCGCCATATATTGAAAAAATAATGACGTGAACAAAATTTGGTGAAAGAAATCGATAGAAAAACGTAGTTGGTGAAAATCTACGTGAAAAACAGTTGGAAAGAAATAAAACAGGCATAATTCATCCGTGAAAAAGACACGGCAAACAGGGTGTCAGCAGAAAGGACTAGAGAGTCTCAGGTGACCAGTCAATCACGTTGGGCTCACCAATTTGTAGAACCGTTTGTCCTAATGCAAATCTCGCATTATGTTTACTTGCCCTTAACCTTTGTAACCACCTGTGGGTCACTCTTTCTCGGCTCCACTGCAATACTGGCAATCCTGACACTTGACCGGTACAAAGAAAAGACAGTCGGAAGCGGTAGCAGGTTGAATATATTTTGGCAGGACCGTACGAGCGGGGCGTGCGTGAACAATGCACAAATGGCAACCGCGCTTGGCGGTCAACGTTCGGTTGAACAAGCTAGCCAGAGAAACGAAGCCATGTTCCGCTACAACTTGTAGAATTATAAAAATGAAATACAAATTATCTGGAATTATATTTTCGAAGCGTACATATAATTGTAAATTCATTTACATAATTTAAGCCTTACGCTTACGGTGGTGTATACAGCTATGGTTATAATTGTGTGTATAGACAATCACAAAAAACTAATGGGTGTTTGGAATACCCGTCCCCCTTTCTGCTGCGGTAAAACAAACCGCTTTTTTTCTCAAAGTCGATATATGTATCTCAGTTACATCGACCTGAAAACGAGAGTGATGCCAACGCAGCAACACTTACAAAAGTGAATAAGATGGGTAAAACAACAGTAATAATAATAAATGGCAAACCAGGCGTTTTTGTGTTTTCACGGTTTGCATTTTGTGACCATTTTGTCGGTTTCGGCGTTTAAGGAGGACGGGTTCTACAGACAGGCTATGAGGAGTTCACACTACTGGCCTTGGTTTTGGGCCATATATCACAGTACCTTCAACCACAAAACAATTCTCATCTTTTGGATTAAACCAGGAACGCGGAAAGAACCAACCGAGGCCAAACCCGAAGCTGATTTCTCAATGCTAAACACTCGTATTCCTTTATATGGCTATTTTGAAGGGACCTTGAGTACAAAAAATAGCATCGATCGCCGGAAGAGGGTTCGATGAAATCTGGATGCTATTTGATAAAGGATGCGAGAGAACAGTAACTGGACTTACTTCAGTGACATTACCACTATCATGGCCGATTTCCGACCCAAAGAATTTGAGGGACTCAGGTGGTAGTCGAAGTAACACGATTCATAAAGGCTATGTAAGGTAGAGAAGGTCGCTGTCGTGAACACTTAGAGTCCAAGAATCGTTCACACGAAGATCGGCCATAACCACAGGTTTATGCGTTAGGGGCTGTTGCGCTAATCAGTCGCCAAGTCCAGAGTAGATCTTGGTATTCGGGAATACACCTCTACCCTTTATGCAGCCAAGCGCGTTTTGTGAGGCAGCAAAATCACTCCAGAGGTGCCAGTAGGCAGTTGATCGATTTTTACCCTTCTTCTGGAAAACCGCGACCTATTTATTTGGCAGACTACACTCGTTGCGTCGCGGTGTCACCAACGCGCTCTTGTGGTATTTTCAGGTAAACAGCTTTATTGGCGAGGGCCGACTATGCCCTCGACATTGCCATTGCTTGCCCGCGGCCGCTTATTCTGTAGGCATGAGCCTATCTCGTTCACGGCTAACCACCTGGATGGTGACCATTCCGTTACCCGCAACACTAGGCAGCTCTACTCCGTGCGGGCCGTATTTCAAAGCATCTGCTAAAGAATGATTGGCATTTCTTATTATTTCGCAATTGTGAATTCCGGATCACTTCTTTGTATACTAACACGGCTGTCATATTCTAGTTGGTATTCTTAATGGTATCACGAAACACATTCCGCATATTTACTTTTAAAAGTAGATAGGATGACTGCCTGTGGACATAGATTTGCACATAATCAAAGGTACAGCCAAATATCTCGGTTCTAAGCGAACTCTTTCTGTACGCCGTATCTAACTCTTTGTTGGGCTTAAATTCATGCAGCACTTACAAGCAGTAGATGTCGCCCACGTCCAATGTTGTTCTTAATGGTCATAGTTTTATTTTTTCGGATACCACATTCTCTGCGATAAACGAAACTCTAACAAGAAACATTTAACTTGAAGATAGGAAATAACTAAAATTGCATGCAACGAAAGGCAAATTTGCCGCTGATGGGAGTCGTTATAAACTTACCCTTTGCTTAGAGGTACTGATTCGTGAAAAACAAGTATAGATGAAATGTTCATTTATTTCGTTTGTCCAGTGATTTATTCTCATAGAATGCACATTGTGCACTTTATGGCGTACTTCAGGAAGCAGGT
Source organism: Fasciolopsis buskii (assembly GCA_008360955.1). Lineage (NCBI taxonomy): Eukaryota > Metazoa > Platyhelminthes > Trematoda > Plagiorchiida > Fasciolidae > Fasciolopsis > Fasciolopsis buskii. Next base: position 148,674 of record LUCM01001242.1, read on the forward strand.
TGATCCTCGCCCTTCTTCAGTCGATACTCAGACAATACTTTTACGGGAAACTGAACAGGTGAATCTCACTCCTTCCACTTGAATAGCAAAATTTAGGAAAGCAAACCGTTACAGAAAGAATGATGTGATTCAATAATTAAATTCTTTTCGTAAGTGCAAAACATCACATGTGAAGACCACAGGAAAATGTATTTGGTGAATATCATGCTTTACTTGTATAGAATTGGTGTTCTTCATCACTGATCAAGCTTTCAAAAAATAGGTTCGTATTTGAATGGAACTAGTTTCGCATTTGGCTCAGTATGACTCTTGAATAGCGTGGACTATCTGCAGTTATTTGTATTGTTCCACCAGTGAGACGATAACGAGGACATCGCTGAGACAGAATAACCCCTTTGCACCCACATTTGACTGGCTAGTTCCCATAGCTACCCGTAGTTGTACAGGTTTAGCCCAGTAAGTTACTTGATTTGTGCTCGAATTCATCACATCATCACAGTTGCACTGATTACATCTAAAACAACTAATCCCCGTATTTGCTTTTTTCCTCCTGTTCTGATGTTCAACTCTGACAACTGTTGCTGAATGTCTCTCATAAATATTTTCTCTCATAAATATTTTCTGCTAGTTAAATTTTGTCCAATAAGCTAGAGCAAAATATATTCTGCACCTGTTTCAGGTCAAGCACGATGTTAAAATAATAAAAAAACCTTTGAAAAGGGGCTGTAAATGGAAAAAAAGAGACCAAAATCATAAAAGAGCTTATGTTAACTGCACATGCCTCAATGCCTTTCTTGTCAGTTGTCTGATTATGTAGTACGGTTGTTAGAAAATATCGTATGGTATTCGTATCCCTGAGTTTAATTATAAGCAACATTCCTCAGTTTTTCTAACTGGGTACAACCCTTATCTTTTGGACCTCAGGCACGAAAGAGATAAGCATCAACCAATCTAAATGCGCAGACTAACTTCTTCGAAACTTTACCAAAAGTCATTCTGTTTGCCCCGTCGCTTCACTCAGTCATAAACAACCTTTTTCAAGGAGTACGGTAAGGTAGACGATAGCTGGACGTGTGCAATGCAAACCCAAGGCATCCGCCGCACCGACTGCCTCAGTAAAAGATGGACTTACAGCACGGAACACATGAGGATGCACATCGTCGTTGTTAGCCCGACGTTTCACTAAACTAACAGTGCTTCAGGTAAATCGATGATGCAGCACCTTAACATGGAAGAGACAACGTCTGTCAGAGATAGAATGTAACAATTTCAATTGTGCTACTGCACACCGCCCCAGTGAGAGGGCCGGGGGTGAGGTTGGTATTACAAGTGTCATAGATTTGTGAAATCTGGTGATTATTGATGTGATTTTCTCTACGATACCACTCTAAGCCATTGAAACTGAAGATTATCACGAAGTGTGTCCTCAACGCTTTTTTGAATATTTTGCAACTGAAATTCGCCAAACTCATATTTCTTGGATACCCGGACAAATGAGGGATCCATATTGTGTTGAATTACCTGGGTGTTTTTACTTAGACATGTGCTAAGTTTCATGGAAGGTGTTTAATGATAACATTTCCCATGCTAAAGAAAACATCTTGTTTAAAGTCATCTGTGTAATATTTAAATGGAAACGTAATATCAGGAAGTTTTGCAATTCAGACTGGTAGTACGCCCCCTAATGACCTGATCTCTTTGGTGCAACTATTTGAGAACAGAACCACAATACTCAGGTCCCCAGTCCCTTAACAAACAGTACCATTTCACATTCATATTTATCAACCAAGGTTCGCCCAGTTATCTATGTTGACGATATACTTCGACTACTGAAATATGTGACCAAGCCCCAATTACCGTCACAGGCGTTTTTCTTCAGTTTCGTCCTTGACATTGCTTTTATCTTAGACAATTCTGGTGTTTGAGGCCGCATATTTACACTTAGTTCTTCTTCCTTTATATGAGCAATATTGCTAGAAACCTCGGTTATACTGCTGAAGTCAATATGAACAAACATCAGCTTTAGTGACTAGACTTTCTACTAGTTATTGGGATTTTCTTATTGAATTCAAATTGCCCTACATCCTTAGTCCTGGTTACAACAATAACTCTGTAATTAAGACTCTAACTGGCCTTGTTTTCATACTTTTAATCTAAAAACGAACATTTGCCCCTAAGGATGACTCCATGGACAGACTCATTCAGTGCACTTCACACGCGCCGAAACCTTTTTTCAATAAGCTTCTTTACAACTGCATTGCTATCTTAACACCAACCAGAGCTTACAGTAATGTTCTGTCTCAGGCCAGGCTCAGTTTCCTATCACGTTCAACACCACGTTTGACCACATCAAGTCCGAGTGATCCTTCTGCACCCGAATTCAAGTTAAAATTCGATGGCAATTTGTGGGGAAACGGTATTTCGGCTGCTGATGTCATCGAACAGGAAAACAGCTGGGATTCTTCCAAGAAGGAAAAATCAAAGGAGACAAACCAGTCGAAAAATTCCGGAATTTTATCTGAGATTCATGGAGCAAACGACACCATTGCGGCCAGCTTTCAAGCCAAGAGAAGAATTTGGATGTACGATGAATTTCAAGTAAGTCTAAATCCAGTCTGCTTCTATACAGGTCATCACAAAGTAAATGGCCGGTCTGATTTTGACGAGTCACTTAAATTTTAAGCCATGTGCAATGCAAAAGGCAATCGTTTCATCATAAATTGTTATGTTTGAGTATTTCTGATGTGGGTGTCGGACGTGAATGTCAAGTGAGAATGATCACAGACTGCAAGCGGTTACTGCTCTTGCTGTGGGAAGGATTTTCAATGATGATCTTAAGTAAGTTATCAATTGATATAGTTCATCAACGATTTACCGCTTTATGATGACCAGTAATAAGGCCATTGTCATAATTGTTTTCGTTGTACTGGCGATGGCATTGGTAATGACGCCTAACATGTTTTTATCGGTTTTCATTCAGTCCAACGACGCCCAAACTGTTGACAACTGGGACAGCAATTCTGCTTCTCAGGTCCAACAGATAATCCATAATGATGTGTGCAAATCAAATGGTCTTGAACCAGTTGACACCTCAGATTGCATAGTGCCGAAAATGAAACCTAATGGTTTGCCTGTTCACGTCAGTTTGACCGGACCACTCAGGCAGGCTGTCGAATGGGAGTCAGATCTAGAGGAAAACTCGTCCGATTCGGAGTGCAAATCCTTGGGGCATTCCATCCACCCGAGTTCGGTTGACGACGACGGGGAAACCAGATTCGCAGTCTGTGACAAAAACTACGGTCTTCCTGAAGTCGAACAATCTAGACCGAAATCAGAAGCAACGAGTGGCGGGCAAAACTATGCAAAAGCAGTATGTTTAGTTAATTTTTATTTATCAAATTTCATATCGTTTTTAATTCCGTCAAAATTTAACGCCATAGAAACAGGCATGTCAACAAATAAAATATGTTCGTAAAAGGGGGCCTTAGGATTGATTTCATAATTGCACGTTTTAGACTCGGAAAAAATTAAAGAATGTCAATTTCAACAGTTCTGTTTGATGCTCTCAATATGAACGTTTAAAAAATGGGAGAAAGTGATACGATAATTGCGGAATTTTCACTGAACAGAGTAATTGTGCATAATCAGTTCAATTTCCTTGCGCAAACGCTTGCCGGTATGACAGCACGATCAATGGTGCTAAAAAAATCCGAAAAATCGGCTTGATTTGCTAAAAGACCGCTAGTGCACTAAACAGTCCCAACCAGATTCGGTAAAATTTATCGAGCAGTCATCTGTTCAGTTGTACCTAGAGGGGAGAAAATATTAAATGTTCTTCACTCTAGCTCAATAGTATACGATCCTCTGTCCTGTATCCATTATCCGTGAACTAACAGGACAGAGTAGTGCAATTTGTAAGAGTGACATAAAAAACGTGACTTGCTCATTGTTTCAGTATACAGACTTGATATCTTAATGCTTAGTGAATAACCAAAGGTGAATAGGTCCTGTCACCTATCTGAAAGGAAAATATCTTGTTCGGCTGAAGCAACCACTTTTTAGACCACCATCAACAAGGCCCGTTATCCGTTGATGTCAGCTACAGGGTCTTTAGTGAGTTCACAATAAAGTGCATGAAAAAAAACAACCATTCAGTTTAGTTCGGGAGCCTGCTCCACTGCAGTGGGATTCATGTCAAGCTTGGCCACCTTCTCTGGTTTCTAAGTTCCATGTGAGATTGTCTCACCAAAACGTTTGCTGGCCACTTTTCGCGGACATCTAATGGTAACGTTGCGCAATAAGTCAAGTCTACAGCCAAACAGCGAGGCAAAAATCGCGGCGTGGGAAAAACACTTTTGCGGCAAAATCTAACAAGTTATTTACATGAAACCGTGTATATTACTCCGGAAAAGCGGCTTTTCTTGTGGAGTACGTCGTTTTTTAGTATTTCTCCATGCACGCTATGAATCAGGAATAACCTCTTGGAGCTATTCCATAAAAGTACGGATCCAAATGGATTTTTGCGAGATACGTGCTGTTCAAGGTCCTAATTGCTGTACAATAAACCCAGTATTTAGGTCAACGTAGAGTGACGTACATATATCAGCAAATGAACTCAAATTAGCCGAGGCTTATTTATGACACTATTGTACTATGGTCAGTGAAAACGCATAAACCTGAGAGCGCGGCTCAAGTCGCACTGACAACGGGCACGACTTAAAACGTCGAAATTTAATTTTAACTACTGACAATGTTGTCGGTAGTTAAAACGTGTCACGCATTTCACACGGGCCGGAGAACACGCATGGAACCATACCGCTCCACACATTATTTCGGGACTGTGCCCAAACCAATCGGAAATATCATTCAGCCACCTTATCGAAATCCCATTTGCATAGGCGTACAAAGGGGTTCATCTAACATCAGAACATCGGTGCGTACGTGCTGTGAGATGCTCTAGTTCTCTATGCATTGCTGTATAACGTGCGATCACATGTACTTTTGAGAAGTCTTGTAAGCAGAGGCATTTTATTACGCACTACTGAATGTTTTTGATAGGTATCAAAATAAATTTTGGCAGTTCTGAAATGACGAAAAATGCCATACAGGTGACCTGTTGATTGCTGTTGGGGACATTTGAACAAAAACGTGACCCGGACCGGATGGGCAGGTCAACGTAGTGGTAACACACATGCCTCCCATTCTAAAGGCTAAGGTTCAAACCTAGGGCGCGATATGAAAGCACCACTGGTGAGCTTCAGTGAGAGAGGACTTCGAGTATGGTGCTTTCTAAATGCAGGATTGATCGGAAAGTATAAGGTATGTACGTTCGAAGTGAAGTCCGATGAACGAACAGTCAAAGTTTAAGTGAATAGAATTAAACAGAAAATGGATACACGAGAGAGAATAATGAACAAAATGATGAGCTTTTTTTCTCCTTCTGTTTTCACCATAAAACTTTTTTTCATTGCTTTCGTTCTGTTTTCGATGTTTTATGACGAAGCACGAGTTCTACACACGGGCTATACAGTGCTCGCGCCCCTAACATCTGTTCTGAGCCAAAAGTTGCATCGTCTTCAATCAACAACAGTCTTTATCTCTTAACATCAGACCACGGAGGTGGGAGGCACCAACCGAGACCAAAACTAGCACTAACTTCTTCATCCCTCTTCGGTAAGTTATAGTCTGGCTGCTGCATTGCCTCTCCCAGCCTTGTCGAGTAAGGCTGAAAAGGACAAAAAGGCAGACCATGAGGAGGCATAAGCAGTACGTGTCCAGTCAGTCGAAGGCGATGTAGAGCGATTACCTTAGTCCGAACCCAAGCGATGTTTCCACCCGACTCGAGCAATGCTTCGGAGACATCGGTGGTCGAATAAAGAAAGTTATCGGGAAAAGCTGAATACGGAGAACCCAGATCTCGCCTCCATGAAGATCATCACGAACTGTGACAATCTTCACCCCCACCATGAGTGAATACTGAGTATTGTGGTGGCATCACAAATGTCGCAGGTTAACGAAAGCCCACCTGGCTTCCGCAGTTGGTGATGTGCCCTCCTCCTGCTCAACGCCTCCATCACTTGTAATAAGTTTCTCAAGGTATATAAAGCTACTGACCATCTCTAATTGATCACCACAACGGGTGAATGCAGGTACAGCCTCTTTCCAGTTTTAAAAGTACCTTGCATTCTGACGGTTCAAAACACACCATATTGGGATGCGTTAGTAGCTAAGCGGTCCAACACTTGTTTAATTGCTTGTATATCGTTTCACAGCAAAGCAATATCGTCAGCGTACTCGAAACAAAAACTTTTCTCTGAGAGGAATTCAACTGCACTTCCCACCAGGCCAGAAACAGCGTTCTACAGTACACTCCCTGACAAAGTTGAAAGGAAAGGATGATATAAGACAGCCTTATCGTACAATACTGGAGACGACGAAAGCTGGCGAATGCTGACTATAAGCCAAAACTCGACTGGAAATATGACGGTACATTTCTTTGAGGATCGACACAGTCTTCGGGTAGCTTACTTCTGAACAAACAGTGTCATAGTGGAGACCTACCGACGGAAACGAAGGTTGCGTGAATGTCTAAGGTCGAAATAATTATCGGCCTTTGGAAAGTAAAACGATGTTCTAACAGCTGTCGGAGGATGTGTTTAGCACTCCCGTGAAACCCGGCCTGTTCGTTGCGCGTTTGATCTTCACGCTTGTTGTACAACCAGTGAAAAATGATTGACGCCAGCAGTTTTGACCCTATCGGGATTAGGCTTATAATCTTGCGATTAACGCATTTACTGTGCAAGCCTTCTGAAGGGTGAGGACATCAGCGACGACATTGATTAGATTTGTGCCACTCTGGCTCAGGGCAGTGTCCCAGTGAAGGTACTCCCCAATATCGGCATGTCACAAAGACTACTGGATTAAATCACTCATATTCGTACTGAAACCCGTGACCCTGTTGAGGGCGAGATACTGTTGCCTGATTGCAGCTTCCATATGGTCAAATACCAACACATGCACACAGACTCGTTCGGTTTAGGCCGGAATGTGTGTACGCTGACTAAAATGTAGGCATTGAATAGAGGACTGAGACCAGTAGTTCAACTACGCGTGCACATCATCGTAGTTCATTTTTTCCAATATCACAGTTATGCCTGGATCATGTATCCACCCACGGACTGACTAGCACAAACGAGGTGAACAAAACACTAGGGCCCTATCTCTGGGCTGTGCAGCTGAACCACTGGTCAGCAAGCTTTTGAAGTGTCACATGGTGAAAAGCTATTCGTCATTCGCGCACTGGTTGAAGCGTAAACAAACAAGGCAAGCGTGGCAAGTTTGCGATAGGGCTGAACCACCACGTTAGTACTTAGGCCAGACGTAACAGCTGGTCTACATCTACTGAGAACGGCATCGACCGCATTTAGAGAGGAAGTGTTCGTGTTCTTGAGTGTGCATGCGTACAGGAATAGCCTTGACGCTGTACATTTTCATATCACTGCTGGGATGATTCAGTTGCACACACAACGATTTGAGCTTTTGATGTTGAGGTATGTAAGGTTGCGGACAGCCTGTGAAGGAATTCACGCGTGCCACTCGAATCGAACGAGGGTGTCTACTCAATTGAATGAAAATGCTTGATCCACAAGACTGACGAACAGCTTATCACCACTAGATTTGTCAAATGGTTACTGATCAATAGTTCAGTTATGTACGGACCATAGGCGTGTGTGCTGTTTGGCCCAGTTGTCTTTGTGACGTGCGTCCCGTAAGGACTATTTTCACCGGAATATTTCAATCCTGACTGAGTTTTTTTGTCTGCATTCGAAAAAGTTGAGTTTAGTCAGGTCACTTTTATTAAAAACCTACGGGATTTCCC
>LUCM01001244.1:7706-29067 GCA_008360955.1 Fasciolopsis buskii
GAAGCATGCAAGCACTCACCAGAATAATCTAGTATTGATGAAGCTACCTCGGATGATGATCAGGAGTTTTCAATTCAGTTTCCTACCTTGGTCAGGAAAGCATATACATATATATTTACATCACACACATCCGATTTCAGTTCTTGGTTCCAGTGAAACCACGGGAGAAAATAAATAAGGTAGAAAAAGAGAAAATGAACCGTTTGTTTATGGCTCACCATGTGTCAGAATCTGTTAGCTGTCTTATCACGTCAGTGGTTGCTTTTTGTAACATATCTCTTGGGTGACCTAATCCAAAAAAAAGTAAAAGATTTTATTGCGAGGACATACTCCTAACCCGTGTCAAGGTTTACAAGGCAGAACATCGAAGTAGTGTTTGCCGGCGGTTAGAAGCCGGCGATCAGTCTTCCATTTTGTACATATTTTGATCACCTCGGCTAATTCATCAGAGTGAGTGATTGCGACATTCGATTTGCACGTTCCTACTAAAGGGACCAAATCGATCCTCAATTTATGGCTCAGCTGTCAGGCGAGCACTCTTGTGATATTTTGAGTAAAGAAAGTGTGCCTGGTGGAAACCCGCCATGCTCTGGAAGCTGCTGTTTATGAGCTGGCTCTTGCTTTCTAACTATGACCGCTCCATACGCGTGATTTGATAGCTGTTCTTCTATATACACCGTAGCACGTTCCGGTTAACGAAACCTCTGCCTCCAAAAAGTTTAAATAAATTCTGTGTATTTGTACGTCGCTGTGTACCTAAATGCAATCTTTACAGTTGGTCGCAACCTTTCTGTTGAGAGATTTTCAGCTTAGCTTATCAACTAAAGAATCAGGATCAAAAACTAAGTTACTGAACTTAGTTGTTCTAGTGTCGTTTGCAGCCTTCGGATTTACCTGGGTTCAAGATCAGTCAGGAAATGACGGTCACCAGGTGATTTATGCCACAAATCTGCCAATGAAAAAACGACAACGAGGATGTGAACATAGATCGGTTATGGTGAGCTAACGGTCGGCTCTATAGTAAAGTCACAAAGCGCCAATGACCAATTTGAACACTTATGATGGATAATTTGAACAAAATTTCGCAGGAGTTTTGGTAGATTGCTCTGTTTAGACTATCCTAATTTCAGTCAGCGCAACGGCCAATAGAAAACAAACGTCCACTGGCCGAAGCTCACCTCCGGTTCATTTATTCCACCCGAACAAATGGGACATGATTTACAAATGGCTGGGTTCCAGTTGCTCAAGAGGCACTTGCCTTTGTAACCACAATGGATGCCACGCCAGCCGGGCTAGATGTAGTGACAAAAACATTCATGAGTATTATCCAAGTGGGTTGCCAATTCTAGGTACAATTTATACGTAATTCTTCAATGGTTTTTTTGCTAAAGCGTCATAAAAGTAGAAAATGTGATGCCGAGTGGTTAATACCATCATCGTCTAGCATGCAGCACCACGGCCAGCTACACTGCCTTCTGTTTTTCTCACCGTGATGCACGTTGCAATGAAAATGTGAACATACAAGGTAGACAAAAAGTGAACCTGAAGGGGCTGGACTGGAAAATAACTCTATAGTATTCAAAGCACAGAATACAATCTGACTGGACAAACTCACTTTCTTCAATTAATCTGATTCGACAGAAAATGACAACACGGTCGTCAGTGTTCATGGTTCACTCCCTTATCCTTCAGTGTATCCACCCAACTGGCCGATAAGTTTTCGGACTCCAATCACAAAGACGTGAGGCACCAACGTTACCATTCCGCGTTGCCACATCATCGACTGACCTGCACACGGTTAGTTCAACCCCTGGGGAGGAACGGAAAATAGTACACGATGCGGTAGACGATTGTTTGCTTTACGCAATCTGTGTCACAACGAACGTGGTGAAGGAGTATTCGCCAAATTTGTATCCAATCCTCGACCTCTAATCTGCACACTGTTCACTCGGTCACTCCACCTAATCCCAAAGATACTACGCAAACATTGATTATCGAAGGCTCCTAAAAGCTGAATGCTCCCAACAGTTAAACTTCGTATCCATCAACTATACAACAGAAGTGAGCCCACTATACCAAAGTACACACAAACCTTCAACTTCAGTGGAATATCAGGTCGATACCACAAGTGCTTCAATCCAGCGTATGCCGCTCGAGCATTCGACATACGCGTGTTCATCTCGACTCCTGTGCTGCCATTCTTTGTCACACAGCCCCCCCGGGTAATTCTATCGCTCAAAAATAATTAGTTGCTCTACGTAGAATGTGAGATTCGATATGGCTGGCGTCCGTCCTGTAAAAGCACTTCCCGCTTTGAAAGTGCAACGCATATTCCGAGTGGAGCTACAACCTTCGTGAGTCTGTCTAGTGCACGTTGCGCATGTGCCGCACAATCGAACAAGTAAACTAGGTCATCAACATGATCTAGGTGGTAGGGATTCTCCCCATTTGCAAGCTTGACGCGTACATCCTGAGGACCTCCTGAAACATCCTCCATTACCTCGTCCTTGACGAAGTTAAACAAGGATGGTGAAATGGCACACCTTTGACGAACCCCGCTAGTCGTTTCGAATAAATTTGACAGTTCGCCCTGTACCGAAGTCGACCACAGGTATACGAGTACATTGCTCGCACAAAGTTAACAAATTTCTGTGGTATGCGTTTCCGGTGGAGAGCATAGAATAGCTCTGTTTGGTCAACTGCTTTTCAAGTTGAAAAGAACTATGAATGTCAGGTTAGGACGTATGAGGCACGTTTCATACAGCTGGCGTAAAACGAAAATCCTGGAAGATATCCTTCTTGACGTTTACATAGTTTACTCTAGTGAATCGGCATTAGCCGGCGCAACACTACCGGAGCTTAAAGCTAAATACTTATCTGACGAATACTTTCACTGCTAGTTCCCTTTTTTAAGATAGGCCTACTCCGATGATACGCACCAGCGATATCTCCGACCCAGATCAACCAAGTTGGGATTAACATGTTTTGAGACCAGTGTTCTGTCGCTTGTTGGAATATTTCGTATCATCTGCTAAAGAAAGCGAGTCGTGGTATCCGTCAGATGCTTTGTCAATGTTTGAAATCAAAACATTTTTATGGGCAGAAACTTTCCGGTCACGGGGACGATTCCATCCAAATGCCAGATTATGGGTAACACTCTGTGCAAAACAAATACTGTAGAGAAGAAGGGACAGTTACTGATGAGCAAAAACTTTGCTGAACTTCTATTGTAATAAATATCGCATATGGGGAAGCGAATATAGTTTATGTAAAAGTACGCGGACAGTTGCCCGGTTATTGCCACTCAACAAGTACACAAACCCCGTACTTTTCTGTTCCATTGTTTTCTTACTTCTATAATCCGGCAGTGGTTTACTTATCAGAATATCATTTGAACCACGGTGGATGTGCGTGGATAGTGAGCCCACTTATGAATCTCAAGAAAGATTTGTGGGAGGTTATTGTCGGTTAGTCAAAGACAACTTTCGGAATGGGGACACGAAATCCTTGACAAATTGACCATTACGTTTCACAGGTGGTCTTACTATCCATACAGGCTCCTAGCGACTCAAATGAAATTCTAACGGTTGGACTTCATTTTAACCATGTAGTAGAAATTCACTTTTTCTGACCTAGTCAATTCTCACAGGAATTATCATTTCCGAATTATTTAACCAATAGTAAGCTGGCCCGGTGTTGTGAAGAATTCATGCGACGGATTCCTTAGGGTTGTGTCTAAAAATGAGGTTATTCCCATTACTTTGACTGAACTTACTGTTTTCGACTCAGCCTTCTTATCACGATGATTAGATTGGCAACGTTAAGATTCACATATCACTTTAAAAATATCACCTCCTTTAACGCCACCATTCTTCGGGATAAAATAAATAACATCATGAAGGAAAGAAGAAAACAAACTCGTTCAGTTATCACTAATGCACCTGGAAATATTCCGAAAAGATGATGTAACAGCGCAAGAATTAATGTAGTTAAAACTTGACTAGTTAAACTGATCCTAGCCCCGGTGTACTTGTAATCAATTTCCGGAACTGCCGCAATTCATTCAGCATTTTCTCTTTCATGATCTGAATGCCATTTGATCTTTTTCTATTCATCAAGTTCCGTATTGATGGAACGGCAGTGAACATCACTTCCATAATGGAGCCAGGGACCATCAGAGGGCGTCCAGATGGAGGAAATCGACCGATAGTAGAAGGACTCGAACCAATAAGATTCAGAGCCAGACGCTACGACGTTGAGGGTTTCAACACCTGGGACCAGCAAGACTTCAACCCTAGCCCAAGAGCACCCACTTTGTAGCATAGGACCTCAAATTCTTGCAAAATCTATGAGTTAGAAAGACTTGGCTCTTCCAGTCGTAGTTCTTATTTGGACCGAGCACATATCCGTTCATTCTTCTGATATTACTGACCGGTAAACGGGTCTTGGTTAAAAAACTCTACGTTATTCTGTATGACCATTTGGTTTTAGTATTGAAAGAAAGTATAACTCCTGCCTAACGGTTGGCACTTCCAAAAGTTGCAGACTTTGTAGCTTGACCGGATGGATTCCATGCTTTCAAATTATGTTGACATGAAAGCAGTATTACTCTTTAGGTTGATTGCGTCAATCCCTAGGATTCTGGTTCATCTGCGTTGTTCATTTTATAAGCACTCATCCGCACAAAATTGCGCAGACATTTAAGTTAAGCTTAAGACCATGACGACCTTAGTTCTAGATGAAATAGCTATACAGTTTATCTTTTTTGTAACTGAGTAGCACAGCTCACTTCATTTCCAGCAGTATTTTTGGAATACGAAAGGATGACCAAAATGCTTCCCGGAAGCACACGATCGGTTTCGCGGTTATTGCCGTTCATTAGGTGTACGTACCCGGTACTCTCTTGTCCAATCATCTCTATATTTGAAAACTACTTTATTAGTTTCCCACTAAAATCTCATTAGAATGTAAGCTAAGCCCATTTAATAATCCCATGGCGATTCATGGAATAATTTTAGTCGATCGTGCAAGGCTAGCTATCATCCCACTGTTCCTCGTGCTGCTCTCGCACTTTTGGAGCCGATCTTTGACTCAACCACTTTGGGGTCTTAAGAACGCATTAGTATCTTTCTCCAGGTATTTCACGAATCTTTCGTTTCATGTTATACAAACAACCGGTTCATGATTTTTTGGCAACAGTGACTGAACGGTGAACAATGCTGAATTATTTTGACTTATTTGGGTTTCGCGCTTAATGGAAGGTAGCTACAGAAGACACGGTCAAATAATTATGGCCGAATTGCTGAGTAGAATCTGCACAAGGACGAAGGCTTGTATATTTTTGGTGATGTGGAATAACCAGTGCAGCCAAAGTAATGCTAGATCATATGAGACTAGCTAAGTTGTTGAACACTAGTCATGTTGCCACTGTACCTATGATTTTGCTCATGATTTCTATTTGATGATTTGAATAATGGAATATTAGTTCGACGAGGGACACAAGCAAATGCAACTTTGAGACTCGGCTCAAATTTAGGAAGTTACAAAGGATATACATCTGTCTCCTCTTTCTCAGGTTTCATCGGCATCCGTCAAACTCGAACTAATGCGAACATCGGAACAGTTACTCTAGCCGGACTGGTTGTCGACTGTTGGCTGGACTTCAGTAACTCATGACATTGCACCTACCGGCATTGGTGCGATAAAGTCGCTAATGTGATTCCACTTATCAAGTTCTGCGGTAACTGATTTGGACTTCCAGCAAATAGGCCAAGTGCACTAAAGCTGGTTAGCCGGTTGGTGCAAACAGATAGGTTACTCGGGGTAAGGGCAAACATAATTATGAATGACGTAAGTCTTTGCCTATGGTTTCAAACAGCAACACGTCAGCTTCGTTTCTACTTTGGAAGTGAAAATATTTGTTCCTTCCTGTCGCCGATGTTATAAGCCCAGTGGTTCTAAAACGAACCATTTTTGGAGCATTTCGGATTTCCTTTCGCGAGCATTTCGAACCCCTTAGGCTGAATTAAAACGGAATACTCGAACTTCCGGGAATAATGTGGCAGTTTGTGAGTGCGATTTAACAACAAGGGGTCACTTAAGAAAAAAACTTCCTCGTCTTTTACTAAGCTGTTCAAAAGGAGAATCGTGACCTACAGCTGTCTCTGGAAAATCGGAAACTTGCGTACGTAGTACTGATCAGTTCAAGTGTTTTCAAAGAATCATATTAACTTTTGATGGCCTAGAACATTCTAAGAACAACGAGCGGAACAACTTGAACGCAATACACAAATTAAAACGATAACAAAGTGGAATCTTTTGCCTTCATTTTTGTGTTTATGGCATCTTGCAACCTAATGAACAATCGCAGATTATAAAAAGGCAAAAGAAGGGGACATTAGGTGTGATTGCCTCGTCACACCTTTAAGGTTTGAAATACTTGGAAATTGGGATACGGCGCCGACTGGGGCTTTCCAGGGCTTGAACGCACCTTCTCACTCCACCTTTGTGGCTAGTCACCTTGGCCAGTTCCTAGTGCTTTCCATGGGTTCGTCTGGAATTTTATGTGGTTCTCAAATTGTTGATTTGGCAATCAACTCTCCATTTCATAACATCGCACTGCCACTCTTTCGCCTATATGAACCTTAGGACGAACCCGGTGACTAACGGATCCGCTGCAGCTAAATGCTATGAAAAGATCAGCCATATTACGTAATTGTAGTAAGCACGAGCGGGTCCCGGGCACACAAATCCATTTGCTACTCTTTCTATCGGAATGATTTAGGCATTCTCCATAAACAGACTAGTTCGTTATGTCTTGCTCAGCTTTGTGTAATTCACAACTTTGTGTATTAACTATACCCGAGTTAGCTGAATAAAAACCGTTCTTTAGCACATTTTAGAAATTACGTTTTCATCCTCTCAGAGCTCCGCACTTGTAGACGCATTTCTGTATCTGAGCGTGAAAATGATCATCTGTTGCATTGGTTTCTCAGAGATTTTCCTGTACAAACCACGCCACTAGGTTGTGAACATCGAGTACCATGAGACAAATTTTGTTGGATTGTGAACGTCATTTGTTGTTATCTGTCAAGCGACACACTGCACACCAATATCCTCGGTGCGCTTTCAAATAATTAAGTCCGTGCGCTCATCCGTCAACCTCATTCCTTCAATTACACAACAAGTAATTCCTGTTTGATAAAATGGCCTTTTTGTGTTTGCATGTATATCTGTGTGTAGTGGTTTGTGCGTTTCCTTAATAAATCTGCCCGTGGTGCGTAAAACCTAAGAATCAAAACTACTGTACATACGATTGGGGGTGTTGGTCCTTCGACCTTTTTTATCACACTAGCCACCATTCAGTGATTATAACCACGACTCCCAAAAAGACAGTTTGAAATCTTTGACATTCTAAAACCAGTTGAACTGATTGTCCTTTTTAGTTAATCTATTGATCGATGAAATCTTCCGTGGAAAAAAGGAGCGATCTGGAACGTGACAATTCATGGTCAAATTTAATGGGAGTAATTTGGTCGTTTAAACAGTCGTTATTTTTGATATCAGCCTCAGCATGATTGCCGACAATTCTAATTACATGGCGTTCTCAATTTTCCATTCCTTCGATGTGCAAGTGATTAATGATGGGCGCTGTATCATGCAAAGATGAAGTCTAACAGACTGCATGGTCCAGGACATTCGGCATGTGACTCACAATTGTTCATCCGCGGTTTGGCGACAACTCGACAACTGAGGAGTGGGGGGGGTGATGGATGTACACTGATCCGGAACCTTGACAAGACTGAAATAGCATCACAATGCCTCAGTCGTCCTTCACGTTGATTTGTGCATTAGTGCTTTGCAACAATTTATTTCATTCGTCACAACCAAGTGGATAAGTTTTTCTATCATTGCAAAGGGATTTATCTAGAATATGCATTTGGGCCAGTTGCAATACACTGAGTAAATCACACTTGAATTGGACTGTACCTATACTGAATTCGAATCTTATAAACGTGTGCGTATGCTCCCACAGAAGGTAAGGAATCAAAGCTGGAAAGCACTCACAAATGTCCAGACCAAGCATAGTGAACCTTCCATTATTGTCATCAGAGCGTTGTGATATTCATCATACACAATGAGAACGAGGAATGAGCAGTAAGTAAATCGGTAACGGCATGCTTCCTAATAACAAGTTATGCATTTCTGAAATTACTGTTTACAAGTGAAACGGCCCTTTTGACGCTGGTGGTACATATAAGGAATCAGCGTGCTGAGTAGCGTTGACTAGAATGAATTCAGGTTTATCCTGTTGGAATTGTGCTTTACCATGGTGCGATAATTGCTAAAATCCACTAATAGTAACATAACCCTCAACCGTAAAACAATCTGTCCCCATGTCAAACAAGAAACAATCCTTTTCACAATTTTCTTTCCTGGGATCATCCATCCAGCTGTTTGCGATCACCAATTGAATCGCTAAAATGAAATTGTTCTCCATATTGTCACCTATGCCAGCCTATTAATACTTATTCCACGTGCATAGTTTTGCAGCCTATTTTTCTTGTGAATAAAGACCACAAAAATGAAATTATTTGCAAGCTTGCTCATAGTCAGCACTATGTCGTCCTTGGAAAATATATCACGTACCGTTTTAGGCGAAGTAGGTTAGCACCTGATAGCTGCTTTCGCCTAAACCAAGCCAATCGGTACCTATGAATTTTATCACTGACCTCTAGATTAACGATCCAGGGAACCAAGTGGTTTTACCTCAACATGATTTCTGAAGAGAAAGCCAACCGGTGACTTACTTAAAGCTAGTAGTAGAACATTATATCATTTACCATGTGGAAAATTTTTGACAGGAACGAAACAGCTTTATAATACTCTCACGTTGTCCTAATAAATAAATGAAGTGCGCTACTCTGTCACGACTAATTTCGTGGACCATATAATCTTCTACTACTATAGCTGATCAAGCACTTAAAATGTGTAGTCTTTTTCTAAAGACGTTCGCCATATCTAGGCTGCCTGCAAGTGGGATTAGACTACCCTGAATCAGTCGCGCAAGTCACTGACAGTCACTTGTCACATGATATGGTGAAGTTTGACAAACGGTTGAGAGTGATCGTGGTAGCGTAATGTCTAAGGCGATCAACTCACAATCGTTCGTTCCGGGTTTGTACCCGTATTCCAGTGCGGCAGATGTGTTCTGCTGCTGATTCCCAACATGGATGGAGCAGCTGAGCCGTAATTTCAACATTTCATGATGGTGAACTGCGTGATGATACCGCGCGGTGAATAATTTCGTGTGCGACCAAGTTAGTATACTGGAGTAACGAAAGTACTGTAAAAACCCTTGTATCAACTAATTGATGGACATAAAACATGCTCATTGGTATCTAACCTCACCAACTGACCAAATATTGTTCGAAACCATGATGACTCCTTGTCCAGTGTAAACAACCAGTCTCCTATCTCAACGGTTTTTCCAAACAGGATTGGCAGGACTTGTGGTTGGTCATCCAATGGATACGGTAAAAATATTGATGCAAAGCTCTTGTCAAAAAGTATCCGTCATGGGAGTTACAATGGCAATTCAACAAGCCGGTGTGGTACGTTTTATCGCAAATTGTATGAGTTCAAACCATGGTTTTATGCATGCATGGACATTGGTGTTGCAACTAGATTCCCCTGTCTTTACTTGGCCTTGCCAAATTAATTTTAGGCCCCTCGGGAATGAATAACAACTATTATTCTATCAACCCATTTTTACATTCTTACCATTTAATCGATTAAGCTTTCGAGAATAACTGTTCATATTGGAATCAGTTCGCAACAATTTGGTACGAGTACAGATTTAATTTTAGGCTCGCATGTCTAACGATCGCAGATAACCACTAACGCGTTGTTAAGTAGTGTTCGCTCCTAAGGTGGCAGATGACATGGTAGTACAGTGTTTTTCACGATGACTGACGTAACAGTAAAAATACGAAAATACCAAACAACCTCGTTTCCGTCTGTCTAATATAGCTATGCAGATGAGATGTTACGAACTGTTTTTTATACGTCATTGGTAGTGTATGTGAGGTAATCTGTTTGGTGGATATGCTGAGTAAAGTGTGGTTGGGAAGCAACAGCAATTCTGCCATGGTTTCTGAAACGACAGGAACTATGTCAATCCAAATTCGATGGTCTCTGATTATTTCTGGCTACGCACTAGAAATGAGTTTCTAGGTTAGAACAGCTGAACCGAGTGGGTCAATCGTCTTTGGGAACAGAGGTTTTGGCTGTGATATTGAACGGCCACTGTTCCCAGGTGTTCAAGACTTTGGCAAAGCGGATAAGGGCGTGGCGGTAGGGCGTGAATGTCGCTGGTTCGAATCCTCCCACCGCCGGTGAACTTCCCCATATGGCAGCCCTCTCCTGGCCGCGACTCCCTTCCTGAAAAACGAAGTACGCTGTTATTTCATTGATAAAGGAAGTAAAATAAAAAAAAGACGAAACGCCTTCGCTGTATTATTGAAATTAATTCGAAAGTATAACTATCAACTTTATCATAAATCAAAAGACTATGCAACAACCACACTGGACGAAGTCTTTGGGGCTCTGCATTCTAGCTGGGCAGACTTGAGCTCTTTGATTTTTCTCACAGCATCGACCTGTGATGCAACTTATATAGCTTTCTGAATATGAGCAAACAGAGAAATGGATAAGACAATCTTCGATTTACGAAACTCATTGATCGACAGGAACAGCTACATGCATCTTTCTCTTGCATCTTTGTTGTTCATCGTCTTCTTTGTTCACCACCGTTCGGATTGCATAAGATTTACAACCATGTTCGTGAAAAATAGGAGAGATATGTATACCTAGTTAAGCAGAGAATTCCCAGAGACTTCAATCGATTCAGTTATTCTTGGTTATCTCAATTGTGTGGTTGTACTATTGCATGTGTGAATCTAAAATGTTTGCATTCTCGCGAAAGTTGCTTGCCTCACCAGCACACGGAGTAATTCGATATTAGGATTATCAAAGAACAGTGAAACAGTGCTAAAAAGGATTCTATTTGACAAAATCATCGAATCAATCGATATCAATTGGTTATAGTTACTAAACACATTTTTCCCATTGCGTCAGACTAATTTTTTCCGCGGCCTATCATTGCCGGTTTTCTCGTACGTGGGCGTGAATGCAGTTACATTTGGATCATACAAAGCTTGCATTGATTGGTTGGACCCGAGAGGAAGTTCCACCGGAGCCTGTTTGGTATCTGGAGCGTTTTCCGGCCTCGTTCAACTGGTACCATCTGTACCCGTGGAAATTGTGAAAATTCAACAACAAAATACCGCCACTTCAACTGGTAAGTGAATTGTTTACGATTAAATAAATAACGGAGTGACTTGACTTCTTGAAACCAAGCTCTGAGTATGCAGGTCGCAAGGTATATTTTGGTCTTGTTAGGTTAATTTTCGTGTATACGGTATACGAAATTCAGAACTCTTTCCTCTTCTCATGCAGACGGCGAATATGCTTGCCATCGATGTATGGCAAAACGCGTTTCAATATGAATTTGAAAAGCTCACGGTAGTACAACTGCCAGTACTTTAGGCAGTCGGACACTCTGGTTGTTATTCATGCGATCATGACTCATCCGATGATCAACAGCCCGATCCATCAGTTCTCAAGTGTCACTCTAGCAAATAGGAATGACAATAACAACAACAATAATCATTGTCAGACATGCAAAACCAACGATTTACTTTGCGGTTATTTCACCTTTATAAAAACGATCACTTCTTATTCCTTGGATCGTGACTGGTGTAGACGAATAAGGATTTTGATATTTCGTGTCAACGTTAGCGGTTATAGATTCACAGAAAACATTGAGAACAACGAACAGCAGTAAAAAAGCTCATTTTTAAATCATTCGTTATGTGGTGTCAGTATAGAACTTGTCATTGAAAACCATGGACGTGCTCCACGACTATTTCATTCTTGGTAAGATGCATCACTAGTGTTTGTCCTTTGCACCGTAAATGCGATGCGAACGCGGAACAAACGATTGTGGGCAGGACGCCATAGCCTTCGTGCCTCCGGGCTGATGCTCAACGGCTTTTTAAGTGCTAAGATTCCACTATATAGCACCCATATCGTTCTCTGATTTTTGCAGGCCAGGGATCTTTAGGTGCATCAGATGAACGACTCTCAGGTGAAGACGAGCTCATTAGCAGGATGCGAAAGCATTACACACAACCCTAAAGAGTTTTTCTGCTTGGTAGCTTACAGTAGCAAGAAATTTTAATGTTATTTTAAAATCATCCGTCGTGCACTTCCAACATCCAACATATCCCTGGAGGTCATGGAAATGCCATGCAGATATAGATTTTCTGTTCCTGCTAGGTGCTGGTACAGTGGAATGATTCTTACCTAGGAAGAAACAGCTTCGCAGTGTCTCCATGGTTTTCATTGGCAAATTGAATTATGACTCCGCGCAGTGAATGATCTGAAAGTCACAATGAAACCTCCTTCCAGCGGGAAAGCTTATTAATTATGCCAATACATCATACTGAACACGAATACTGTCAACTAGGAATGGGTTTAAAGGTGGAAGCTTGGATGGGTCAAAGACTGAGAAGATGCGTGCTCAAAATTCAAATGCGATTTCGTTAAAAAATAAAAGTGAATATAATTAGATTAATTATTCTCCTAATGATTTTGGAATTTTGTTGCTTGACAAACACTGGTTCCTTTTGGAAAACAGCAGTAGACCATGCGGTTCAATGTCCAGAGGTTCTGCAAGTGAGGCGAACCGATACTTGAGCGATCTCGAACATCTGTCTATTGCAGAACCTGGAGGTTCGACGAAAGTTTTCGGTCACATAGACTGAGTGACTAGATCCATAATGATGTGGACATGCAGCGTTGCTATTCAACGCCATCAGGTTCAAATTCATTAGGGAATGAATTAAAAATAGGATTCACTGACTGATTCTGTGTACTCACTAGAATCTCATTTGAGACACTAGGGGCGTCAGTGGGTGATAAGTCCATTTAAGAATCACACGGTGATTTGCCGTAAGGAAACCATACTATTGAGAAGAAAATGAGTACTCTTCAAATAGAACAAGGTTGCCGGTGCAGGTGAAACGATGAGAAACGTTTTAGTCTGACAGCCAAAAGTTCACCGCGATAAAGATTACTAATTGTACATTGAATTCATGGTTTCCAGTCGCAAGCTGAAATTTGGCACTACCTGTCCGCTCACCGTAGACATTTTGATAGCTCCAATCTGTTTTTCTAAAGCCAAATATTTAGTCGAAAATCTTATTTGATATTCGTTTGATAATAATTATTTTATCTACGCAACTGCTTTCCACCGTAACTGCATTTTTTGGCTTATCTTTTCTTAACGTGTAGCATGCAGTTCATAGGTGTTTTTATTAGAAAAACTTAGTATCCTAAATTTTGTTAGCGGCCGTACCACGTTCGAATGATTTGATAGAAGCAAACCGACTCGAAGACGTTTGCCGAAATATTGGCTGACTGCTATCTACATCAGTGTCCTGAAGAATACATTCTAGTCATTAAAACAATCGTATCCTCCTGAAATTCCTAGAATATCGAGTAGTTCTAACTGATGAAGCCCGCCATGCTGGTGAGTTAAAGTAGGATTAAATTGACTTCATACGAAAATTCTAAACAAGGTTAGAATAAATCGGACGGTCCCAAGTGGTATGTCCATGTTGCTAAATGATATTGATCTCACAACGGGCATGCTATTGTGATAGTAACCTGACTAAGAAAACACTGCCTCTTCTGTTGATGATTGATACCTTTTGTTCAGGCATGCATATAGTGATGCTTAAAGGTTTCAAATGCACGATGTCTCAGTTCATCCATTGTGACTAGGACCCCCAGATGCACATATATACCCATCAGTTATAGGTCTAAGAAATTCTCGTTCGGGTTCAAATCTACCTGCTTTTGTTGCCATCGAGAAGTCAAGTAAGATAAACTCACTGTTTACTGTAGATCGTGTGCAGATGGCAGCAGTCAGTCCACAGGCCGCAAATGAACATTGAGTCGCAAAGACCTCTTTATGGTTTGAACACAAATAAGTTGTTCGAACGTACCATGTTCGAGTTTTGTTCGAATTACAAATTATCTCGCGAAGTGTAAACCTGAGTAAGTCAAAAAAGGAATATACTTACTGGATAGAAGCGTCAAGCCTATTTAAGTGGGACCACCCACCATTGAGTCTTGAGGGGTACTGGGAATGTCTAGAGGTACGTTACATGCATGTACATACCAGTCCTAAATTAGCCGTTTAACATACGTGGTAATGAATCGCTCCTGTGGTTGAATCATTGCGTGGATCTCTCAGCCCGAAAAAGCAAACAACTGACTCTACTGGGGATCCCGATTAGGACTGGCTATTCGCAACAGACGCAACACATGACGACGTACGATGTGAAGAATTAATACTACATTTGACCTCGGTGATCAAAATAGAATTCCCCGAGGCAGTGCTTAGTAATAAGAGCTGGGAACGAAGTCGATCGATCATCTGGAATTATAGCCAGTTGCTCTCAGTGGTAAAACAATGATGAAATTCATAGTTTCATATCTTCATGCCTAAAAAGTATTGAATCTGATTCCATAGCTATTTCACTCGACTGTCGGGGTAAATCCTTGAGAGCAGCAAAAAATACTAGCTTTGGAACAATAAATCTCGCTTCGGTCGCTTTAACCGATTAGGGTTTGCATAACGTCGTTACAACTGTAGCACTTTTGTTTTTGGTCCTACCATATCACCCCGGAATACGTGTGAAGCACATTTAGAATTACTGTACTGATACAAGAGCAGATATATTATTTCAATTCCTAACCATCGACTAGAAGATTATATGAACTCTACAGACCTAGTCCTGATCGAAACACACATGTTTATACCCGGCTTATTTTCACCCATTTTGTACACACTATATAGGACAACACTCGCTTGCAGAACAACGGTCTGTTATTATTATGTAATTTTAATGTTCACATACATGTTTCGAGAATACTTTGTTTTGGTTTAAAATGGAAGCTGCAGATGGTTCGATTTAGATTTGGAACGGATCTCTATGATCAGTTTTCACAGGCCATTAATGGATATGCCAATGAAAAACTGGTAGAACTGTAGGCAGGGTAACAGTCACTTTCAGCGCTCTAACCCCTGCAGTCTGACGTGGCCATTCAACTTTTATTCGGTCTTCCAGACATATTTTCAATATTAACAGTCAACAAAGCCCCTGGGCTTATAGATTTTTACTTTTTTGGAAAATGCGATCTGTTACGCATCAGTGAATACGTACGGAACCACGGAAAACATGTCCCAGCTTCGTTGATCAGGATTGAATTTTCGACTATAATTTGTTTCATTATTATATATATTAAACGCTTTAGCAGATTTTTTCACCTCTTCAAATTTTTTCCTCACCACACCGCCTGACATCAGATCGAAGCGTCAAACTGTCTCAGTGCATAAGGACAATAGTACAAAATCACGGGTTTCGCGGACTTTATACCGGAATCACAATGCATGCGTGTCGAGATGTTCCTGGATTTGCCGTCTATTTTCTTGCCTATTCTAAATTTTTCCGTTTCAATTTGGCCACTGGGGCCTCTCCTTTTTGGTCCTCCTTCTTTGCTGGTGCTGTCAGTGGAGCTTTGTCCTGGATCGTGTCCACACCGTTCGTAAGTGTCACAGAATCCATCAACTACAGGAGAGTTTTTCGCTTACAAAAAGGGAATAACGATATCTATATGTGTTGCATAGATCAGGTATTTACGCACAGTTTCAGACGAGCAACTAATCATTTCCGTAGGACCTGTTGGCTAAATCTACGCCGATGAATGTCGACATCGGTTCACGTCCCCCGTGGTTTGTCGTACTGGGGTCCTCATCACCGTGATTATTCAGTCCGAATACTTTGCCTTTGAATTCAAAGCTTTTTAGGACCAGATGAAGTCACGTGTTGCATAACGAATAGTTTGCACATACTGACCTTTTACCAACCCTGTTGCAGCGATAGGGTTTCATCTTTCGTGTCCAATTCCTTCTGTTGGTGTAACCTTAGAACAACCGCTGACCGAAAAATCTGATATAACAGGTACTAATATGTATACTTAATGCCAGGCAAGTACGTCTGACTTGTGTCATGGGCGTTTGTTGAATATTTTTATACAGACTCATAAAGTAAAGAAACTGAACTGTTATTTTATAATATGATAGATCGGTTTGCGTTGAGTTTATACGTGGCCAAAATATAGAAGAGAATATTTAATCAGGGTTTTACTGAAGTAAACAGGTTTGTAATCAATCATCTCCACAATTTAACCAAAAGATTACTTTAGGGCTTTGTTAGGGTTTGATTACGTTAAATAATTGGTTATTTAATTCCAGAGAGCCGCTTTGAAATTTCCCCCAACTAAAAAGATCAGTAGTTCTGACATCATTTTTTTCAGGTGATAGTTAGTTCAGTAACCTCCGAAATTGCACACTGGCGCAGTAGGTTTCACAATAAACCCTCTTCATTCATCTGATAACTTAATTTGTTAATCAATCAGTCAGTCCCTCGGGCCAGCCAGTCATGTCTAACACGTTTTTGCACTTGTGGATCTCGGGAATCAATCACATTAATCTCCTCAAAAATGGATAAAAGCCCGACAGATTTTGAATGTCAGGCAATGAAAAGCGTATGATGAACATACATTCATTCGTCAGTTAGCACCTTTCCTGATTATTTTTTGTTGACCTTTGTAGGACGTGGTCAAAACCCGGATGCAGTCAGGTCCGATGCGTACATTCAAAGCCGTACTGAGAGAAATGATCAGAGAAAAGAACTGTGCAGTATTTTTTCGTGGTCTAAATATGATTCTTCTGCGTGCATTCATTGTGAACGGATTCAGTTTCGCCGTGTTCGAGTACAGTTTGCACTGGTTAAAATTCCACCCCTATCCGTTGTTTCCCAGACAGAGGACTGTTAATAGGACTACCAGTCAAGAGATATGACAGTGCACGTTTTGTCGAACTAAAATCACACGAGAATCAGACAGCCATTTACTTGCCACTCATTTCTTCTGCCCTGCCTTTCTCGCAGTTCAACGGACGGTACAATTGTACAGTTTGAAATATGGGCTGGGCAAATAAATTGCCAAATTTTATTTTTCAACTTTTATCTGAAAAATTCGAATTTATTTGTTGAATCCTTTATCGCGCTGTGTTCCCGAGTAATTCGCTGTTCAAAACCACAGAAACTTAGCACACTTCGTCTGGTTGGTTAAAAGATATTAGCAATACATCTCCAGTCTGCATCTCATGGGACTCAGACTCAAGATGATTGATTTTTGTGAAAGCTCCTTGATCTCAATTTTCATTTGCAACCTCTCTGGCAAAACACATGATCGTCATTAAGAAACAAATGAGTTGTATAACACAAGTGGAGCGCAGGCAGGGGACAAACCGACTGATGATGTTTTCATCGTATCAACTAGATATTTTAAACGGTCGTTAGCTCTAAAGTGAGACTGAAGACCGGTGCCAGAAATTCAAGAACGCTAATTTTCGGCAACTTTAGTCGTGAGACATGGAGGCCGGATTATGGCTGACAAGCCAGTTCGGAATCCGGTGATGGACTCAATGTTCAAGGGCCTGATTGACTGCATGCCGTAGAATAGAATGGGAGAACAGCCATTCTCCTAGGTTTTGGGGCAGTGTAAAAGAAATCGAATTTTCCCGACACGTTCACAAACGAACAGGGCCTCGAAATGAAGGCCAGAGAAGAGAAAATAAGGCGAGAGACGGGGGTCGGCAACCGACCAGTGAGCTTTAACCTAAAAAGATCTATATATGTCCATTATAACAAATAATAGACAGTCGTGTTGACCGTCAATCTGATGGCTGTTAGTTGATTAACCAGAGCGGGACTGAACTAGGATCTAGACGGAAAATCGAGAACCCTAGATACAATGGTTGCGAAAACCTGTTATTAATCTATAAGTACACACAAGCTGGTCTACTGTTTTGCCCGTAGAAAGTATTACCTTACGAACCAAACCCAAATTTTCCCAAAAAGGAAGTCAAGAAACTAATCTTTTACTGCTTTTAAAATAGTAAAAACGTAGTCTGCAGACTTTCCTTGAGTTCATTCAAACCAACCTTGATAAATTACGACAAAATGGGTTCTGGAAAGGTGGCTCTTGACTCTTCAACATCTAGAGAATTTAAGGAAAATAATTTCCCGTACATGTCGACTACATTCCATCATCGTCCTTAGTCAAATACCTTGAACTTATTTTTCCACAATCATTCCTGTTCGATACACGTTACTGAAGTATATTGAAAAGTTATGGATGATCGTCTCTCTCTCACTGTCACTGACAGACTACGTTTGCAGTCCGTACCTGTCAGGTGGTTTGAAAAATGCAACGTGCATGCATTGCTCCCAACGGTTTCCTGAAAGAAGACCTTCACTTTCTTATGAGGTCCATAAAACACATCTGTAGATTTGATGACAATATCTAGCGTTGCACTTGGCCATATCATCGTGAGCGAAAATTGTATCGCCTGTGGTAGTTTTGTCTCAAAACAGTCCTCTCCGATGCTCTTCAGTCCTTTCACAATGAATTTACAAAGACTGCGCGTACATTCGCCACGGTCAAATTCCAGTTTCCCCTCCCACTAACATATTACCACAAATCTGTTTTGCTTTACGCCGATCACTTGTTTATTCATTGCAAAATGTTTCTCATAGAAGTACGGGACGATGTGAATGTTGTCCATCAATCCAGATGCTATTTTATTTTCTCTTAACCTTGCCTACATGATATTGTTCTTGCCCATCGATATGATGCTAGAAGACGAAAACAGATTCTCTAGAGATTGCAAAGCAACGACTGATTTGACTTGAATTCTCCAGAAGTTTGGCTGAAACGCTGGGGGACGAAATGCGGGTTAGAATTAAGTAGGGCTATTTGGAGTTTTTCTATACATTTCAATTCTTTGTTAGGTTAGTGCTGCGAGAGCAGGAGTTGGTCGTGCTGCATTTTACACGTATCCGATGAAAAACCCTTCCGGTTTCTCATCGACTGGTAGCGTTTTAGAGACTCAGAAAAAGAGGTCCGCTGTGAAACCACTACACTTTTGAGGATGCCTGAATGACTTCTGTATTAATGCATATTTGCGCATGGGGCATTTTACACTGAAACCACGAACGTTTTATCGGGAATTCCTATTTGCAAGATAAACGAAATTGGGTTCCTGTCTTTTCTTCCGTTTTTAGTTAGAGTTTGCGACCATTCTTGAATAAGAGGTCCAAGTGCTTCTTCTGCTTTAGGAGAAATCTGACAACCAGTTCACCGTTTGGAAATACACCGGCCAAGCAAATACATAAATTTTAGACAAATATGATCAATGTGACATCAGATTTTGGATGTCATGTGAAACAATGTATCTTCATGATTCGCGACCGGTGTCAGTAGCATTTGAGAACGAGCTTTAATGCTGTTTATGTTCGCTTAAAGATTTTGCTGTGAATCTGATTAGTGGTTCATGGAACAACGGTTAAAAAGGTAATCGATGAATTTTCTATCATTTTGTTGCTATCTAGATGCATCGAATTCATGTCCGTCCTCTATGTATACAGGGTTTTTATCATCAATAACAGTCATTCATTACTATTAATAGTGATGTAGAACAAACTTTTGCGCTATTCTTGAAGTTCGTTTGCAATCTGCATATAAAATATCGGTACGATGCGCGATACGCATATTCCAGTCGTGGTAGATTTGTGCTTGTGTGAAGCCAAAGGTTTCTGGCTTTTAGGAGGAAGAAAAGTTGCTATTTCAGTTTCTTTTCTGATAGAAAAACTTGGGACTAATGACAAAATATTCCATTCTAAGCATTAGTACATTTGCTCCAACTAAGCTCTAATCTGCGGTATTGGTTCTGCTATCATC
This sequence comes from Fasciolopsis buskii, assembly GCA_008360955.1. Taxonomy (NCBI): domain Eukaryota; kingdom Metazoa; phylum Platyhelminthes; class Trematoda; order Plagiorchiida; family Fasciolidae; genus Fasciolopsis; species Fasciolopsis buskii. Next base: position 27,711 of record LUCM01001244.1, read on the forward strand.
GGAATTACTTGCTTCCGAGCTTTTCCGTATTACTGAAATGGCTTCTGATATTTATTTCTAAATTAGTGAAGGACGAGGTTCGTGCAACGTAGAAACTCGTCGTATTTCTAACGTTAGTCAAACTATACGGAGAACAGCACCGTCTTCATCGACCTGATGCAAACTAATACTATGTTTAGTAATGGAAGTTCGTTTCAGGAATTAGGGAAATGGGCATCCCGGAAACTGACCTATTTGTGGGTATTTTGGGCTCATAGTGAGGGCTTCCAACAACAACAAAAGAAAAAGCTAATTTACAACACCAACCATGATAAGGTAGAAAATGAGCATCTTTCCTACGCTGCTGATCAGAAGTGGATAACGAATGTTTACAAAAGGCATCAGGTGAAGTTCGGAATGTTGATCTTCAATTCCACTCTATTTTTCAATATTGACCTCGGTAATACTGAAAAGATTCTGATGAGGGGATTGATCTAATGGGAAGGTAAAACACTGTGGGAGTTGCATTTTCCGCTTTCGCGAGATCGCATTGAAATTCGGATCGAGGTGGCTCTATGGGTTGGCAATTAATGTCTCATCCGTGAATCTGAGAGAGGTAGGATCAAGACATATTCAAAGGTTCGCGGAAGTGGCTGTACTAGAAAAATCAACTTAAAGGTTTTAATTCACCAACTTATAACACCTAAATTCCTTTCGAAACGAACCATTAATTGCATTTGTTGCAATTCAGTTCAGTCGAACAATCTAGCAAAGTAGTTTTATAATTACGCAAGGAAACAATACGTATGGTTCTTCCCCTCGAAGTTATTTATTACCTGACGGCCCCGTCTGCTCAGAAAGCTAAATGCATCGACTGCAGTAAACCAAAGGCACAATCCCATGTCGATGAAATTGTAGTCGGATGAGTTCCCAATAGACCAGTGATCGCCTGGTGTCAGTATGAGACATCTCGTGTAACCTGGCAAACAGGTGCGCTGACCTTGAATTTTTATACGTCCTCGTGATGTTCAAAAGTTACATCATGTCATTAATAACCAAATACAGAAATGTTGGAAATTGTGAGTTTTCTTCAATTACCATCATTTTTCATCTTACCGGATGGGTGGGGCCTATTAAAAATTTTAATGCGAAGTGAAACTAGAATAGAGATGATTCATTAGGCAATGTTCGCCTTTATCTCAACATTGAAAATAATTCCTTCCCCAAATTGTTAGATTTTTAGAATATTAGATTTTTCCCCTCCACTCAGGAAACTGGTAACCGTAGTTGAATTCGAGCTAACCAGGACGAATTGGGAATATATGTACCTCATGGCTATTAAGACTCACTGGCGACGTACATCCGTCTCCTCGGAAGA